>LPNX010332747.1:1223278-1373396 GCA_001517045.1 Pseudotsuga menziesii
TTGTTTCCCACGATGGCTTCTTTGACCATACTATGTGATGGGCACGTGAATCAAGTATTCAAAATCCAGATCCATCGCACTTTAGCATTAACTACACTCTACTTTGTTTCAGATTATAAGGTTCTTGGCACATATTTTGGATTATCATATTGGAGAATTGAGAGATATAAGGGAGTTCAACACACCAAATTTGGATCGTAACCATCTGGGTGGTTACAATTCCACATAAAACCTAAATATACAACAATGGTNTATAATTGCATTGTAGTGGATCATTATCAATGAATATGCAATTTGTTTCTTTTTGTAAAGAGCATGCTATTACTAAACGTAACCACCACAAACAAAAAGAATAGTTAAAACAAATAGCATAAAAAACATACTTTAAAAAAATATTTTAAACATTATATTAAAATTATACTTTAACACATGTATACATAAATGATATCTATAATACATATATACATAAATTACATATACATATATGATTCCTATAAATTACCATCAAGCATTTTAAACTTTTTATTTTTATTTTTTCATTTTAAGCCATTTGATATAAGCTTCTATATTAAGTAATATATTAAATTCACATAATTGCTTTAATCCCATCAAAATCATATATATATATATATNATGAACTGTGTTCAGTAACTTTTATGTCAATAGGTTGGGCAATATTCTTTATTGAAACCCCAATGGTAGTGAGCTGTCATGATTGTGCGACTGTTATGGATGTTCAAGATACTATGAAAGAAGACATGAGGTTTAAATTTTGTGATTAAGTCTTATGTTGAATGATGCTATCACATAATTTTGTTTAGTATCATATCCACCTTCAGTAGATCACACTTATTTAGTTTCCCTTTCTTTGCAAACAAACATTTGATACAATTGTGTAAAATAAGTGGTGTTCCAGGCCTTGTCTTAAAGGTATACAATAACTTTCTATACTAACAACTTTTAGCATGCAAAATCATCCCTGTCAAGAAAAACTTCTTCTGGATGCAGCCAAACAAAGATCTTATACAAATTCAACACGAATTCTCTGTTTCCTGCTTTACATCATCAACATCAAATTTCTTCCTCATTTTAACTTACTACGTAAACATTGTTATGAAAGGTTTTCCAATTATTATACACTCCTATAATGCAAAGTCTATATCCAGAGAGGATGGAATCAACATCATTGTTCTTTTAATCATTTAAATGATGACTAGGAATCCTGGAACATTGGGCGCAACATGAATAATTTGTATTCCCAAAGTATCTTTTATTGTCTGTGTTAGAGCTTCTGACGGGAGTTACTATTTGAAATTATGCCAATATTGCAAATTTACAATGACCGCCTCTTCATTCGCTTTGCTTCCTTCTTACTGGATATTGATGAATTCAGATTTTGCAAAACATATTACAGATATATTTTCTTTCTTGTCAAGATGTCACATCCAGAAAAACAATGCTTCCATGATGTCTTCCAATTGATGTAGGAGTGCAATCACTGTAATCACTTTCAATGGAATGGAAATTGGTATGCCACAGGAGTATATGCTTATTCAAAGCCAATTTGAGCTCAGCTTCGCTATGCATCCGATTCTTTCAATGACTTGGGGATCACGACAAACCCAAGGAGTCATTTCCTTCTCACCACTCGGAGTGAAAAGAGAAAGTGCACAGAAAGAAGGTTAAGAGGCTTAGTATGAAGAAGGGATCTACTCTAAGATATATTCTACAGACAATATGGTTATGATGTGCATCATCATAGGGTTGGTTGCAACATATTTACAAAGCCACATCGTAAAGGATGAGATAAACAAATGGTAATGGAACGCTAATTGATGCCATGCCAAAACTCAAAGGCTTACTCAACTCACCGGTATTGGAAGCTACACTAGCAAACCGATAGAATGATCTCTCTACGTGGATTCCAAAGTGGCACAAGGAGTAGAGCTCCGCTCTTGGGGTGCCAAAGCGCCGCTCGTGAAGGGCAGTTCTTTGGCACCCCAAGAGCGGAGCTCCGCTCCTTGCGCCACTTTGGAATCCACGTAGAGAGATGATTCTATCGATTTGCTGGTGTAGGTTCCAATACCGGTGAGGTGAGTAAGCCTTTGAGTTCTGTCATGGCATCAATTAGCGTTCCATTACCATTTGTTTCAGATTATAAGGTTCTTGGCACATATTTTGGATTTTTATATTGGAGAATTGAGAGATATAAGGGAGTTCAACACACCAAATTTGGATCGTAACCATCTGGGTGGTTACAATTCCACATAAAACCTAAATATACAACAATGGTCTAGTATCCTACACCCTCAAACATTCCAAGTGCAAAATGAACTGCGTTCGGTAATTTTTATGTCAATAGGTTGCGCGATATTCTTTATTGAACCCGCAATGGCAGCGAGCCGTCATGATTGTGCGACTGTTATGGATGTTCAAGATACTATGAAAGAAGACATGAGGAAATCCCTATTCATTATAGTCTTATGGTGAAAGGAAAGCCATATACATTATTATATTCATTGATTTAAAGGTAATGCATATATGCTAACGCGTTTTATATGAGAAGCTAGCATTTCCCATGTTAAATTTCAAGTATGCTCAAAAAGTTAAATACACTAGTCTTTTCTTAATGGTGATTAAATTGAATATTTACCTTATTAGAGAGAATCACATTGGTTAAAGAGAGTTTTATTAGTGTAATAAGATCAAATAATTATGAATATGGATGTAATTAATATGATATGGATGTAAATTAAATATTATATAAATAAAATTGTAATTAATATGATATTAATTTGACATCTATAATCACTTTGACAAATATATAATATTATTAAAATACAAATATGGATGTAATTAAAAATATCATATATTTGTCAAATATATGATATGAATGTAATTAATATGATATAGATGTCAAATTGATATGGATGTAATTAATAAGATATGGATGCCAATTAGACATTATATAAATACAATTGTAATTAATATGATATTAATTTGACATCCATAATCAATTTGACAATTATATGATATTATTAAAATACAAACTTCTTTTCAAATGGAATTATGTAACTTACTTTGGACTCTAGTAAGCTTCTTCCTATCAACTTTGGGATGTATGTATACTAGCAACTCTATTTCTAGTGTCATTTGCTAAAAAAATTTGATCATTCTTTTTTTCTATAACAAATAAAATAATAAGTATTTTTTGATGCTACAATTTGAGACACGAACAAATGAACTATAACATTACATAGGTAAATATATTGTGCTAAAGTGAAATGACATTTCTTTTTCTTTCCACCCCCTTTTTTTGGTACTTGATCCCTAAAGCTAGCCATGTTTTTATCTCATGATCATCAATAGCCTTGGTTGGCTTCAATTCTTCCAATGGATTTCTTGTGATCTTATGTGATCCATTTTGCATCAACAAAACTGTAAATTTCATATGGGAAAATAACCGACCTTCAAACCACAAAAACATTTTCAATTAATAGTTTTACTTGCATACCATTTACCATAAGAATTCTTTAAATATACAAATAAAATGAAGCATGTAGTATAATGGTTAGGGACCTTATTAAATGATATAACTTTACAAAAAAGAAACAAGAACTCGCATGTCCTAAGACTTATATGGATTTCCATTTCGATAAAAAACTCGTAGATAGAGACAATTATAATTGTACCAAATATTTTTTTTAATGTGATTATATGTCTCATGTGACTTCTTATGAAGAATGGGATACAATTGCAAAAGATCATGATTAGGAGGAATAAAAAGAATGTGTGGAGTGTATTAGGGGATTAGGGTTTTTTTTTAATTATATTGAGACCTTCCTCTGAAGAAAATATAGATTCAATGGAGTGTTACAATCCATGCATGAATTTGAATAATTTCGCATGGAACATTTTAGATGTTTTTATTAGTATGATGTTTGCAATTCAAACTCTAAAGGATTTTTTTAATATTTATACATGAATCATTTATTTTTGTATGGTCTAATATATGATTCATTATGAATCGCATCATAATTTCTTTGATTTTATATGGTTAGAGTGGTGAAATATTGATGGAATATTTTTCTTTTGTTTAATATGCAAGTTTTTAAAAAGGTGTAATTTATCTCTTGACGAAAAAAATCTATTTCCAATTTAGGAGTTGATTTTAAAGTTTTGGTAAACAATAGTATGGGATGTTTAGGCCATGGCTCTATTTTTTACTCCGAAAAAAAAAGCATGTATACTGGTATCAACACTTTTCTATTTGGAGGGTGTTTTTGGTGTTTTTTATGTAAAAAACATCATTTGTATGGCTAGAGTTCTTGTTCTTAGTATAAATTTCTCGTTTCATAGTATAAGTGGTTTCATACAGAGACATGAAGTTTACTAGTAACTTTTGGAGATATTTATTCTTCAGTTTAGAGACACAGTTACATTTTAGTACTACCTACCACCTGTAGACAGATGGGAAGACAGAACGAGTAAATCAATATTTGGAGGACATGCTTAGAATGTACGTCATGAACAACTCCACAAAGTGGGAGGATTATCTACACCTTGCATATTTTGCATATAACAATAGATACCAGACCTCCGCCAAAGTGAGTCCCTTTGAAGTACTCTATGACCGAAAGTGTAGGACACCGGTGACTTGGGTTAGCCCGATGGACAGGATTATGTTAGGGATAGACTTACTAAAGGACCTAGAATAGTTAGCCACAAAAGTACAATGAAATCTCAAGGAAGCACAAGATGGCTAGAAAATTTATGCGGATAAGAAAAGACAAGATAAAGACTACTAGATCTAAGAACATGTTTATTTAAAGGTAAAAGAGAAAATAGTCTCATTGAGCTTGGGAAGGTGCGGAATGTTGGCACCAAGATTTTGCGGAGCCTTTGAGATAATGTCCAAGAGAGGGCTAGTGTCATATGAATTAGCTTTACCAGCTCATATAAAGTTTCATAATGTTTTTCACACATCCTTAAATTAAATAAATGTGTATATGATACTAAATATGTTATTGATTGGTCCTTGCTACAAGTAGAAGCTGAAGGGGATTTTATATGGGAGTCTCTTGACATTCTAGACAAAAGAGAGGTACATCTCAGGAAGCGAACCATCGTCCAGCTAAAATTCCAATGAAAGCACTTTGGATCCGATGAGGCCACTTGGGAGAATGAAGCCATCATGAAAGAGGCTTACCCCTCCTTATTTCATGACTTCATTTCTAGTCCATAAAACACCAATAGGGTGTTGTTCTAAGCGGGGAGGGATGTAATATCCTGAATTTTGACCTTAACTATATTGGGCATGAGCACCACTACATATGAGTTACTTTGATGTTTATGTTCACATATTTGGCATATGGCCCATTGTATATGAGTTATATTGATTAGATAGATATATTGGGAATTAGTCAATGCACATGTTTTATTGTATTATATATGATTATATATGTTGGGCGTAGACCTTGATGGACAAGGAATATTGTCGTGGTACGATGTAGTGGATTTATTATTATGTGATTATCCATAATAAAAATACTGAGATGATTATTGTGATGTATTGTACCGAAGACTGAATGCATGATTGAGTTCTATAATGTGTTGGGTGTAATCCCTAAAGCACTTGAGTTATGACATTTTGTGTTGAGCATGAGATTTGGAGCACATGAGTTATGAGATTTTGTGTTGAGAATAAGCTCTGGAGCACGTGAGTTATGGGATTTTATTTTGAACACAAAATTTGGAGCACATGAGTTATAATATTGGAAGTGTTAGGCATAATCCCTGAAGCATTCCAAATTGATGTTGAGCATAATCTCTATAGCATTAGATCCTTTCCCATTGTATCCCTACGTGTATTATACAAGTACATCATAGTACCAATGTTGAGAGAGAGGCTTTGGAATTGCACTAGTGCAACACCCAAATTAATAGGGTTGAGATTACGCTCTGAATAATGCTAGGGGTTACTGAAATTAAGTGTGTTGAATGAGAACGAATCTAAATAGAAACGACCCCTATCACACTTATTTTAAGTTGATTAAATGAAACTTCAAATCTACTTCTCATCAAGGACTGAGAACTACCACAATATACGAGGTAATCCATTATGCAAGGAGGATCTAGAGCTTCCTAACCTAGTTGACTGACCAAACCCTACTTGAGGCCTTGATAAAAGAAATGATATAAACAAAGTAAAGCATCAAAATAAATAAAATATGATATATGATGCATGAATAAATATTAAGGATAATATGTAAAGTTCATATAATATGTATATAAGAAAATATTTACATAATCTATATATATAAGAAATAAAGACAACCAAAATAATAAGTGAGAGTCTATGTATTTATTATAAACTAAAATAATTAATTAAATATTATATCATAAAGCTTAAGTAGGAACTAGTAAAAGTTCCTAGTTAAACAAAATAACTATTAATTCCATCTAAATCAACTCAATATTATTTTCAAGAAAGTAATGAATTCTTGATTTAACTAAATTTTAAACCAACCACCCTTTCCTAAAATATTTTCTATAAGACCGAAGCCAACAGAAGGCTTATGGATCTGATTATTATTCCTAAGTGAATTGAAAGAACATTTTTCCAAAAACAACCATTCTTATAAAGAGCCTCATTTTCCAAACAACAATAACCCACCTTTAGGATTTCTATATCATTTGCATGCTGGAGCGTGCTTGGGGGGATCCAGACTAGAACCAGGAACTGTTATGGGTCATGGTTGGGAGGAATGTGGTAGTTCCAAATTTATCTCGTTATCATTTATAAGGTTAGAAATAGCTAGAGTTTTATTAATTCTGGGTGTTTAAGTGTGCAGGGTCTTTTATCCATTAGCAAAGCCCCATAGTTTAGGTAAGAGGTTTCTACTTTTCTAAGTTATTTTAATTGTTCTGAGATGTTGCAATTTAGCCATTATTCTTTGGATTAAGATCTGTAATTTTAACTCTACACTAATTTGAATAAATGTTTCATGTTTATTTTATTAGATAAATTAGAATCTCAGTTTTTAATTCTTATTTAGATACTAGGGTAGAATTCCTATCAAAGTTCTATAAAGCTAGTCTCACAAGTTTATATTATATGCTACGGTTTAGTCTAGACAAAACCTTTAGTTTTATAAATGAATTTAATAACCATACCTCTGTCAAACCATACTGAAACTAAACCCTACATCACAGCATCGGTCTCATTTTAAAAACAGAGTAAAAACAAATAAAATCCTTAAGTATAGAATTTCATAAAATTCACAAATGTCTACATGACCTTATTAAAATAATAAAAACTCATCTAATTTATCTATCCAACAAAATATACTAAAGGAAATAAATAAAAAAACTACTAATAAATAATTTAAGTACTCCTAACCAAACAACCAGGGATCAAATCCCTTAACCAACTAAAGAAGCCATATACAAAATGCGCAGCAATTGTTGCTTATACATTAATCTATATACATTAAATAGACTAAACAAATATTCATAAATGTAAACCACAGATCTAATACCTTAACCACTAAACCTAAACATATGATGGAATATTACATTTTCCCACAATGAAAATACAATTACATATAATCTATTTACCCTATAGTAAAACCAACTAAATCACCAATAGAATCCTCATCATTCCTCATACAAATACTAAGATCCTATCAACACTTCAAAGAGGAACCATTTACATGATTAAAACCTAAAAATAAACACAATCAAATTTATAAACATAATGCTTTAAACCAGTATCGAATCCTGTTAAGGATTGGCAAGGCTGCCTCTATGATTTCCAACATAAAATATCTACGCAAAGTGTAGCAATAATTAAATTACAAATAGAATCATAAAAAAACAATTACCGATATTGAATAACATAAACTCCGGCTAGGAACGTTAAACACTATTAAATAGATTAACCAACATAAACTATATCTCATCTATCTAAACCCCAGATCGAATCTCCTAAGATCCGGATGAGAGTGTCTACATAATATTAAATAAATAATAATCATAAACTATTCCATCAACTATTGTTAATAGGGAAAATAAACCTCCTGTAGACAGGAGTTGTTCCAGGCTAGCTGAATGGTTCAGATCTAGAACAAATAGTACAGAACAGAATTGGAAGACTTTCCCTAGAATGGGTGGAGATATGGAACAAGAGTCTTTTGATGAAAAGTGTGGTTTTCTCTTGCAATGATAGCTCTCCACTGATGTACCTGCATGATCACATGGAACCAACACACAAGATCAAAAAGAACCAAAAAATGTTCGACTATTCTATGCTAGTTATTAAGGAATATAACAATAAAATATATGATATTAACACAATATACTTTATGGGAAAAGAACAATTTTTTCATTAAAAAAAGAAGAAAAAGTTACAACCTATGCCTTAGTGTCAATAAGCTCCTTCACAATGCCAATATGTTTTCCTCGATAGCTCCAACTTTTCTCCTCTTATGTTGACCCTACTGATCTAGGCCAGAATGACAATGCAACAACACAACCTTGCTCCTTCTCAACCATGGATATGAGCCTACTTTTATAGGCCTGGGGAGGATAGGGATGGTTGATAAAATTATGGGTGAGGTGGATAGGAGATCCAAAAAGGATGGATCTCTAGCCCAGGTGGTCTTTAGGTGTAGGGATAAGGGATCCACAAAGCCCTCCTTCGAGAAGCTTTGTGGAATCCTCTCTTTTTCACTTTTTACCAAGGGCACCCCTTCTTCCCAACTATGACAGAGCGGTAATAGGATAGAATCATGCCTTGTATAAGGGTTAAAGGCTGTGCCATCGCTTAGTGCAAAAATATTTAATGCGTTGATGATGAAGGTAATGCTCTTTGACTAAAAGGTAGGAGCGGTGCTAGATTTTGATATGCAGGATTGATATCTGGACTAGGATTTTACTTCATGACTTGGGATTGAGGGAAAAATAGTTTGTTTGGGGTATCATCACATACTGATGACAAGATTTATGTGTAATATAATGCCCCCCAAAGAATGAGGCTGAGGGATATGATAGGAAAGATGTTTGAAAGAGAAAGTTATCACTTTGAGCAAGAATCGGCTTGATCGAAGATAAAAAACTAGGAATCTACAATACATCAATACTTTTGACTCATAAACAAATGTGTTCTCATCATGGCTACAGAAAAATACAAGGCAAATACATGAGAGAGATTAACAACCATGGTTACTAGAATACAGCGTAGATCCATGTGATAGAGGACTCAAACTTGGCACATAGCTACAAGAAATACACTATAGATCTATGTAAAATGAACACAAATTTGAGCACAGCCATGACCATACATATGTGGATTCATGCTAGGACTTCATACAATATACTCCATCACAACCTGGGGAGAAAGCTATGAGTGCTTTAATGGATTCCAAAGGTCTTCGTCTCGTCTTCCACAAAGTATGATTCTATCCATGTGATTACATGATTTTAAGTCGAACATGGTAGAAACGACTTGATTAATGGTCAATGATGTGAACCGTCAACAAGTGCAAGGGAGATCACCATTGATTTCAATGATTCCCAAGGTACCCTAGTACAAACTATTAATTGTGAATAGACGATTTGATGTCGAACACTCAGGAAATTCTATCGATCAAAGGTCAGTGATGTGAACCTATGTCAAGAGTGAGAGAAAATGCCATTGAGGCATAAATATATCAAGGTACTAAACTTATTTCTAAGACTAATTCTTGGATGATGAGCTGATGTTGACAGGAATAATCTTGTTGAAGGAGGGCCATGATGAATCCCACATCGACAACATGAAACTTGGAACAAATTTATGAAATGTTGTAGATAATGTAACCATAATACTATCTCCAAAGGTACTGACACAAAGGTGGTTTTGATTGTATAGGTAATCTTTCAACTTCCCTTTGAACATCAGGTGGAATGACAAAAAGACTTGGCAGCATTGACTTGACGAGGCAAAACACATTACAACAATGACCAATGCATTATTTGAAAGAATCAAAGGAGTGACATGACTTATGAAAGTGGATAGACTCAGAGACAAGCTAATTTACCCAATTAACTGAATGAAATGCAGACAAGTGCCTTGTTCAAAGGTGTCAAAAAACTGCCATATTATTTGCAAAATGAATTGATTCCCTTCCCTTGATTTCCCCATCATGATTGATAAGTGCCTCTTTTCATTGTTTCAAGTTTAAAGAGGGTAACAAACACTCGTTTTAGCTTGTCCTTCAGATAATTCCAAACTCATATGTTTTATGAACCTAAGAAAGGAGGGGTTCATTCCCAAAAAAAGGGTCTCTGAGTGTTTAGTTTAACAATTCCATTGAAAGTAAACTCGGCATCGTTCATGTTTAGAGAGTCTAAACAAAGACTGAAGAAGGCTCCAAAGGGATAATTTTTCATAAAATAGTCAATCCAAACCAAAAAGAGATAAACTACTGTCGAAAAGACGAGTCTTCAAATACTTTTACGAGCATGAAGAAGACAAGTACTCGACAATATTTTCACATTTAGGGAGTGTGAAAAGAGTTTAAAGAAGACTCCAATAGGTTTCTTTTGTGTGATGAATAAGTTTTACGAGCCTGAAAAGAATTGGAAAAAGACTCGGAACTTTGATACTAGGATTTTGGGAGCATGACCAAAGTGTTGAAACAAACGGTTATGAATATTTTCCGTTTTCAAAAGTATGAAAAAGTCAAAAACCAAACTTCCCCATAGACAAAATGTTTATTTATTTTCCCTGCAAAACTCTTAAAAGCTATTAGTGTTCCCAAAATATTTTTTAAATGACTTTTATAAACTATGTAAAATGGTGTTTTTGATAAAATGATTTTAAAACATTAAAATACTACAAAAAACCGTAAAAGGCTATTATAAAAGATGAGTAAATAGTAAAAAAAAAGTCATTTTACCATTTAATATACCTTGGAGAGAAGTTGGGGAGATTTGTAGTGCAAATTTCAATTGGATATTGCAGGGCCATCCACCTTCCGTTTTTTGCATCGTCGGGTCTAGGTAAAAGATTGAACCCTTCCCTTCCTTTTCATGGTTTCCAGTTTTTAATTTTGAGGATTTTTTGAGCTCAATGGGAAAACCTAAAGAGAAATGGCAGGCAATGAGCTTGGACTTTACGGGAAAGGTGGTGCCCAATAAAAACCATGTTTTTTTGTTCAACTCAGGCGGTGGCACCGCTCTATCTTAACTGGGCATAGGAAGTGTCGACCATGAGCTTCAAAAACTTCTTTCCCTAGCCACATAAAAATATTTTATGCATTTTTACTTGTAAAATGTGTTTCTAATTAGCTCATTGATGATTTTTGGCAGGTTCATTTGGTAAAAAATGGTAATATGGAAAGAAAAAAAACATGATGATGATGATGATCGTGCCGCAAGAAATGTGGTTTGTGTGGCTGCCCTATGAGGATGTGTCCTCCTGAATTTCTTTCATACTCCTAGTATGGTATGACATTCTCGCTTACTAGAATATATATTACATATGTGGAATCCAGAGCAGCAGTAATTTGAGGTAGGACCTCACATTGTGACTATGGAGGTAGAAGACATATACTTTTTGACAGTCCTATCGAGAAGAGGGGCTCCCATTTCTCTGACTAGTTCCCAAGGTGGGGACATCACTATAGAAGAGCTCATCGATCGCGATTGTCTCCCAGGTACAAAAATGTCAGGTGAGAAGATTCCTATCACAGATGTGATGGATCTTCCACTACAGAAAATTTTATTTACTATGCAGAGGGTGGCAGGGATCCAAGGGCCCCACCAGGAATCCCGGTCACATATGTTGTATTTCCTGGAGGCCATGGAACCTACTATTTATAACTGGGCAAAGGCACTATTAGCTGTATTCAAGGATCAACTGAAAAAATGTCGGGAAGGAGAGTCAAAACCGATATAGTATGGGATCATCTTAGCATGCTTCTTTTTAGAGAGGGTGCCTGTTATGAGACCTCGGGTAGTATTCACTGAGATCAGGGCTTGAGACCCCTGTATGCTGCAGTGGATGGAGATTGTGGCTCGCATAGGAGGTGGCAGGGCCAAGGTGAAGTTTGAGGCTGCATTTTTTTATGGTTGAGTGATCAGATCCTCATGACTGAGGATTATACATATGCATGGACTAACATCAGAGGTGATCCTGACCTCTCACTACCACCTGGCGCACAATGGGATGATATTGGTAAGAAGCAAGACTCAAGATGCTGATTTTTTTTTGTATTTCATGTTTTATGATTTTTATGTATGATAACAAGACTTGAATTTTTTACATGAAGATGTTGGTGATGCACATTCTGGAGGATATTATTTGATGGACAGGTGAGTAGGATCTCATTTTGTTCATAGGGGCGATGATGAGCTCACATAGCTAGAGGAGAACCTGAATCAGTTGACCCCAGATATCCTGGATGCTACTATTGATGACCTCCCTATGAGGTTTCAGAGACATACTGTAGAAGTATCAGGATGTTTTAGTCGCTTGCTAGACACGGTATCAAGGGCCATTATGTGCTACCACAAGCACCATCAGAGTACTCTGCACGATGTATCCCTAAAAGCTTATCAAGCTTCATGATTTTTGTATTATTTTGTATTCCTGAAAGATAAAGTGCTTTAGATGAGGTCTTGTGACCATATTTTTTGTAAAAATACTTTTTATACATACACACACACACACACACACACACACACACACACACACACACACACACACACATATATATACAGACTTGATTTTGGTGTTTACATGTGGTTTCAAATGGATGATTCTATTTACATGAGATTTACATGTATCTTTACTGTTTATTTTACTTTATGATTAACCATGTTTATTTAACAAGTTATTAATGGGAAATATGCTAGTCTAAAATGAATTTTTCCAATGAATCAGAAAATCATATTATCAGACCTAGGAATATGGCTATAAGTCATGAAATCAAAATACCTTTCTAACAGACGCACCCTATGAAAAATATGGAGAAGTGTAGGGTTCTTGATAGTGTAAACGTTATTTAGGTGAAAAACCACTAGTTGAGATTCCAAAAATACTACCAAATCAAGAACTACCAAATCAAGAATGTCCCAAGATGCAGCCTCAGTGAGTAAGCTTATCACTGCTTGATACTCGGCAATGTTATTGGTAGCCGGACCGATACAAACCACACCTAAATTGATTAAATCTTGAGTTGGGGAATACAACATCTAAGCTACTGAAGCAAGGTTCAGGATATGATGGCATGTACCATCAGCAAATACATAGAAATCCATCCAATCTGCATAACCAAAACATGGCATGAACAATATGGACATCAACTCAAAACCATATTGAAAATAACAAAACACACTGAAATCCAAATATACATATATACAAGGTACCATACATAAATGAATTAAGCATAGTACCTCTTCAAGTACAACCCATTGCAAGGTTTCCCAAAGGGTATCCCATCATAATCTACAAGCTCATAATCCCCCTTCTCTATGACCTTACTGACGATAAAGGGACCGTACCACATGGATTTGAACTTTCCCTTCCCTAGATTATTGTGTCTATGATCGTAAGTCCAGACTAGGTCACCTTCATTGAGAACATGAGGTTGAAAAAACTTGTCATATTGTGCCTTGAGATGTTTCTTATGTGCCTCATTAGCCAGGGAAGCATCTCTTCTAGTTTTGTCAAGGTTATTCAAGTACATAAATATTTCTTCCTCGATGAAAGTGTGTGGGAGATGTTTTACTGCGATTTTGAGTGATGAAATTTGACACTCGATAGGAAGGACGACTTCCAGTCCATAGACTAGCTGAAAGGGTGTGAAACCAGTTGTCATTTTTTCTAAAGTTCTGTAAGCCCAAAGTCCGAAAAAAAGAGTCAAGTTTCAGTTGGATTTATTATCTCCAACCATCCTACGTAGCATTTTTTTTTAAATTTTTAATGGCCTCAACCTAACCATTAGCCTGTGGGTAATAAGGAGTTGAGTTTTCATGATGAAAACCCATCTTAGCACTCAGCTCACCCATCATCTGATTCCAGAAATGATATTTATGGTCAGTGATTATAGCTTGCAGGACTCCAAACCTAGATATCATGTGATTAAATAAAAAGAGGGCAGCGGTCTTACCATCCTCTGCATATGTAGGCATTGCCTCAGCCTATTTTGTGAAATAATCCATAGCTACAATGATGTAACCATGCCCCCTCACTGAGGTAGTCTTACAATGCATAAAATCAATACCCCATTTGGAAAAAGGGCCAATTGTAATGACGAGGTGTAAAAGAGCAGGGTGGGTGTGATTTTTCTAATAAAAATGTTGACACTGTGGGCATTTCTTAACTGCTTCATGACAATATTTGAAGATTGAAGGCTAGAAATAGCTAGTGCAAAGGATTTTTTGGGCTATATCCATCCAAAAAAGATGACTGCCACATCATCCAGAGTGGCAATCATTCAAAACCATTTTAGGCTCTTCACGTGCAAGGCATCATCAAAGGATAGAATCAATTCCACACCGGTACAAGGTATCATGTAGAATGAGGTAGTACTTTGTGTGGGGATGGATATGATGATGATCGTCACAGGATGTGTTAGGTTGAAAAATTTGTGTCTGGAGATAGATGATCAAATATCCATACCATAGATCAGTTGTGCTTATCAAGAACAAGAATTCATCTAGAAATGAATCATTGGGCTCAACTTCTGTCAAAGCATAGGGAAGGTCACACATCATATCCATGAAAAAAAGTATTTCTTCGAAGTAGCCTTGGCGAACTCAAGATCAAATTCCAATAAGATAATAATCCAATGGAAATATTTTCCCCCCAGTACGTGACAGGTCAGAATGTAATGCATAGGGTTTTGATCTACGAGTACGGTTGTGCTACGAAGTAAAATGTAATGATGAAAATTTTGAACAGCAATGACCATGGCCAATGCCAACTTCTCCACACGTGAGTAACGGATTTCAGAATCAATGATATTCTTACTCATGTAATATATCACATTTTCTTGGCTGGCAGGATTGTCCTGCACTAGAACCATTGCAATGGTAGTATTGGAGGAAACAACATACAAGAGAAAATAATTTGAATAATCTGGGGGTGTATCATGGGTGAATGGGTCAGAACGTGCTTCAGATTATCAAATTCTCGTTGGGCCTGGTCATCCCAGAAGAATAGAGTGTCCTTCTTTAGGAGATGCATATAACCATGTGTTTTCTCAAAGAAGTTGCACATGAAACGATGAAGAAATTTTTCCTTCCCTTGCAAACTTTGGAGTTTAGTAACGTTCATTGGGGTAGGTAAGGCCAAGATAGCAGCAATTTTAAGAGGATCTATCTGGATGCCATCTTTAGTAACCACAAAGCTAAGAAGGCACCCAGTCTCAACATAAAAGACACATTTGTGTGGATTTATCAGTATATTATAATGACAACACCTAAGGAAAATGTCTCTAAGGTGCCTAATATGGTCCTCCCTTTGCTACAAATGAGTAGGGAGATCATCAAGGTACGGTTCCATAATGTGCTTGATATAATGGAAGGCATAGGACATGGCTCGTTGGAATGTAGCTTCGGCATTTTTTAGGCCAAAAGATAACTTTCGATACGCAAAGGTTCCCCATGGGCATATAATTGTCGTTTTATGTTGATCAAAGGGTAGAATGTCTATCTTATTATAGCCAAAAAAGCCATCCATAAACGAAAAGATGACACTTCCAGATCACAGTTATCGATCATCGGATCGATATGCAGAGTCAGGAAATTGTCTTTAGGACAATATTTATTCACGTCTCGAATATTGATGCAGACGCTAATAGTGCCATGTTTTTTTGTTACAAGAAAAATGTTAGATACCCATTTCATCAAGGGTGCATGATAAATAAACCTCGCCTTCAGAAGTTTCTCTACTTTAGCTTTAATAGCCACAACCTTCCTAGGATGGACTTGACGTAATCTTTGCCAAACAGGTTTTGCCATGGGATAAGTTTAATATCATGCACAATGATAGACAAATCGATCCCAGGCATTTCCTCACAAGTCCAAGTGAAAATATCACGAACTTCTTTGAAAAGAGCTCTAAAATATTTAGTTTCTTCCATCAAGTAGTTCTGGCCTATGTGAACATGCTCAATGTTTCCAGGCTTGACTAATATGTCAATCGGATTCGTCTTGGTGATGTTGCAAATATTTCCTTCGAATTCTATATTTTGCAACAATATAGGCATTTCTGGATAGGTGAAAATATCAGTATTGATAAGAGAAACAAAGTCAAAACCTGCCGAACTAGTGTTCGGAAGAAAAGATGGTTGGTGATGGTGATCTTCCCATACGGATTCATTCACACTCATAATCTCCATGATGGACTCGTCTGAAGGAAAATTCTATGTGAGATAGTCGAGAGTGGGAAGAGATGGTTCTAACTAGTAAGGAAAGTGGTAAGGATTCAAATCTATCAGATGAAGATCATATGGTTAAACATCGAAGGAAGATTGGACAACATCATATATCACTTCATAGGGGCCAAGAGAGGATGAATCAACAATTTATTTTCCTTTGGAACTATAACCAGTTGTGGAAATCATGTTCACGGTTGCCACTTCCGTACTAGGAGGGGATAAAGGAAATACTCCCATAAGAGTTGAATCTTTCAGCATACCTATCCCATTCAATTGATGAGGCAGAGGGGACTGACCTAGCATAGGGATATTATTCATGGTGGGAGTGGTAACATCTGGTGAACAAAAATCAATTTGATCAATAGTCACAATTTTTTCCAAGTGAGGAAACTGGAGAGTTTGAAAAACCGTTGATGTAACAATAGTCATAGTGTAAAACAAGTTTATCCCTAATAGGAGGTTGTAATCTAACGAGGCATCAACCACTTCCACTTGAATGGAAATAGTATTTTCCCCAAGCTCGACTAAAATACCTGGTAATAGACCATGAGGCTAGAAACCTCATCTATCGAAAGATTTTAATGTCATAGGAGACTTTGTAAGCTTGGGAGAACCAATGGCTCTCCAACAGGATATGGAAAAAATTGAGGTTGAAACTCCCTCATCCAAAAGAGTCCGATGGACCTTTCTCCCCACTACTCTTGAGTCAATTTCAAATGCAAGTTGGTGAGGTAATATGGACTTATAGTTCTCCACATTAAAATGAATCAAGTTGTTATTATACGGGTCTAATGCCCCAAATCCATTAGCAAGTTTTTACGCTGTGTTGGGCAAGTTTAGAGTACCTCAAGGGTAGACATCGCACAAGGTGCCTAAGCTAAATATTCAACAACATTATAAAATTGTGCAGCTCGATCATTGGGATTAAAAACATCCTTCCTAATGGTTTCCTTAGGTGGTCATAAAATCAAATCAAGATTAGGTTTCTCGATCATGAGAGGACCATTAGACGAAGATCGAGGGGAACTAGTGGAAGGAACTTTATCTGGAGAAGGATTTTATTCCTTCTTCTCCACAAGATTTACATATGAGTAACTACGAGTATTCAAATTGATGGTATCCAAAGACATCATCCTGATTTCTTCTATGGAACCAAAGGTCTCTTGATTAGACATGTGGTCTATCAATTGTTGTTGAAATGGGAAAGGATCGGTAAGCACCGCGGGTGTAGGGTCACTTTTCAAAAATTTATTGATCTCCTCATGATGAGGGCACTCCTTTGGAAGTGATCACCCCCAAATAACATGAAAGGTTACTTAGCTTTTGTTTTTGCTTTGTTTTCGTTCTTTGTGGTGAAAGTCTTGGTATTCTCCTGTTGGTTCCCAGATTTTTTGTTTTTAGCTTTTCCTTTTTTCTTATTTCCCAAGGTTTGTGTACTTTGAATAGCATTTACCTAAAAAAAAACCGTATGAGTTGAAGGAGCAGGAGCAGAAGCAGTAGGTTTCTTGGAAGATTTGGTTGTTGATGAGGGTTGGATTGAACCGAAAACCCCATCAATGGGAGTTTCTATAGGTGTCTTGGTGGGGTCCGTGCTAGGCCGAGGAGCTTGAGGGATGAGGTCATACAAAGTTTTAGATTGGGATTATACCAAGTACAAATATCGAGAACGACTAATAGCCTGCTCTTTGGTAACAACACCACCCATAGACACATCTCGGGCGATAAGAGGCAACAAGGATTTAGTGAACCAATCAACTAATAGTTGGTCCGGGATGGGAGATTTAATAAGTCGTCTCTGTCATCTCCACTCATGGATAGGGTTTGAAATGTGTGTGGAGTTATTTTTACAGAGTAAAGTCAAAATATCCATACCCATTTCATAACAAATGGGTATCTGAAAGTGTGTAAGAAAAACAGTTTCCAATGCACTAAAATCCACAAATGAATGTTGTGGAAGTTCAATATACCACTTTGCAGCCGTACCGATCAAAGTGCACGGGAAGATTCTCAACCAAATAGATTCATCCATCAAGGAGTTCAAAGAACACTATAGATGGAAAGTCATGACATTATTTTTGGGATCATCTCCCTGCTTCACATCAAACTTTGGGATGTCTAATGGTAACTTGATTGGAATAGCAGGCCATGAAGGATTGTGCTGAATGGGATGATTAATCAACTTGGACAAATCATGCAAGTCCAAATTTTCTAGGAATGGAAGTTGTCGATTAGGTTCGACATACTTGTAATATTGATAGGGTATATGTGCACCAGTATGACCATAAGCCGATTGATATAGTGGATGTTGAGCTAGTTGATGCACAGAAGATCCTCCTCGTGATGGCAAAGGGCCTCCACGAGGAGGGAAACCTGAAGGTGGTGGGCCTCCAAGTGGTGGTGGATCTCCAGGTTGTGGTCCGCTAGATGGTGGTCCCCAAAAAGGTGGACCTCCAAGTGGTGGACCCCTAGAAGTTGCACCTCCAGGAGGTGGGCCTCTAGGTGGTGGTCCTCCATAGGGTGTACCATCTCCCGATGGTCCTCTAGAAGGTGGGCCACCATAAGGTGGCCCTCTAGCACCTCCAACAGTAAAAATAGGAATTCCTCCTATAGATGGCATGTAGGAACAATTAGATTACCCCCACGGTGTGAATGTGTTTTCGGGGTATGGGATTCTAGGATACATAATTCTTGTAGATGTAGGTTGATAATTACCATTTTCTATAGGTATTTGATTTCCTAGGTAACCATAACCCCAGGAAGGTTGATTTAAAATAGGTTGTACCCCTAAGGGTTGGTCTGAACTCGACAGAGGGTTTACCATATTGGTATGGGTAGGGGAAAAAACCATCGTAGGTTGTCCTACAACAAAATTCTATCTAGTACTAGTAGAAACTCCATTAATAGGTAACGTAACTCACGTCGGGGGTTTCCCCTCAGTATTAGAATGTACTGACACCATTTGAGCTGAGGATTTCCCCCCAGCTATAGAGGGTATGGGAGGACTATATGTAGATATTTGATTCACAACTGTAGGGTTGGAGGTTTGATATAGATTATGATAAATCACACCACTAAACATAACTTATTCAATAGGACCCAAAGTATTAGTAAGTGTACGATATTCAGAATGCCATGGATCTGACAATCAGGGAAAAATGGCAGACACATGTTCTTTGTAAGATACAGGTGAAGGAACAATTCTTTCCATTCTCTCTAAAAAATTGCGAGAACGATCAAGAGAATCTTGGATTCTCCTATATTCATCGTCACCTCGAGGAGGGTTTTCAAAAGCAGGTCTAGTGACCCCAAATTCAGAAATGGGTTGACCCATGGAAGCTATCCAAAAAGGAGTATTAGGGCCATACTTAGTTTCAGCAGGACTATTGGTACAACCTTCCCTCATAGAATGTAAGGAAGTATCAACCATAGGAAGATGTTGGACCAAGGGATTTACATAAGCAGTGAATTGTTCTTTGCTTTCCACAACTGTTCTTCTTTCCACATGGGAGTGAGTTGCAACTCCTTGGTTTATGGATTCCATTTGGCTCTCCCCTATAGCAGGTGCAAACTCAGGTGGTAAGCCCTGGTTTCTTCTGGATCGTCTCAAAGGAAACTCAACCAAATTGTATGGTCTCTAAAAACCTAACCTATGGCTTCAAAACTAAGGAAATCACACAAAAATTTATCCTACACAAACTATAGGTCACAAACAAACTTAAGTGACAAGAGGGGCTAAACAAGCCGGTTCCTCACTAGGATTGTCAAGTCTTTACAACTCGTGATATACCGCATGGTCCAACAGTAAAATGCAACGAGGAGGATCAAACGTCCCTCACTTGAATACCCGACTACCTGGATGGAACATGTGTATTAATCTCCCCAAGTGTTGTCTAAGTGTATTGCACCAACAAGACAGTCAAAAGGTATTTTCATAGATGGTATTAGGAATCCTAGTAGAGCCTCCTGATATACTCAAGGTACATGGGAGATCAAATCTATATTAGTGTTTTCTAATGCAAAACCATTCACAAGGGGCCTTCCTATATACAATCGATTATGTGAAGTACCTTTTGTCATACCTCAAGGGTACGTGAAAGGCTGTTTGATATACTGACGATATGTGGAAGAACTGTGCGAGTCCTGGGTTGCAGTGTAGGAAATGAATGAAATATCCTACGTTTTATGACACCAGAACATGTCTCTAACCTATCACTCAAGTTACTAATAAATTTTAACCTATAGATACCATTAATTTTAAGTGGAACGGTTAGGTGAATGCATGGAGTTATGACAGAAATGTAAAACTATGCGATAATGATGTGCAGATTCTATCACATACCCCAATTTGTAAAACAATTTAATGTTATTGAGGAACATTATGTTATATTTTATGCTAAGTTTGTAATTGATGACCAAGTGGGGTCAAGGATAATTAATGTATTTCATAATATTTTATTAATAAATAAATAAATGATAAGACAACAGCTTAGGGAAGCTATTAAAAGAGTGTTAGCTGGTCACTTGGTGGAGGAGACTGGGTGGAGAGTATACTGACAAGTGGAAGCATCCTCAAACTACTTCTAACTGTTGCAAGTGGTAACTTCCCTATATTTGTGGTCATGATTCCCAAAGAAAGTGGAATTGGAGCAGGTGGCTCATTAAGTAAAAACTAACCCAGAAGACCTAGGCATTATTATAAAACTTCCCATTGAAGACAGTTGAGGCTACTCATTTCTGGAATTGTGATCATTCAGTGTGAATGAAGTGCACATGAGAAATTCAATGGAGGGGACTTATTGAAGTGAGTTTGAGGGGTTAGCTGCTGAGAAATGAACTTATACAGCTGTTAGGATGAAGTTCTTACTACTATGAGTAGATTTGGATTATTGTTGTAATTTGACTAGTCAGGTGACAGAAAGTCTTAAGGATACATCCTTCACCCGGTACTCTACCAGGAGGACCAAGAAATAGGCTCGGGGGTCCTGAGGAAGTATAGACTAAGATTTCTCCAGGATTTGGTTGGGAGGAATAGCCTCCTTAAGCTGTTGTCACCTCATCATTTGACAGGTTTTTATTTGTTCAAGTTATTGATAATTTATTTCCTGTTTTCAGCAAATGTTTACTATTTTTTCAAATATATGCATGTTATTGTTTTGTTAGGGTTTATGCAAAAAAAGAGCATTGTGTACTGATAAAATTAGGGATATGTACATTATGTTTTAAAACAATAGTATTTTTGCTAAATGAAAAGTAAATAGAAATAAAATTTCCATACTATATTTTTCCACACCTTGTATAGGAAATGTTAGAATAATCAACCCATAGTTACCTACCTTAGACATTAATTAATTCATTTTTGTCTTATTTTCCTAGTTTCCTATATTCCACTCTATGCAAGTTGTCTNTACAAGTCAAAATTGCTAAAACTGAGTCATGGAGTGCTTGGCAAACCTCCTAGAAACCATATTTAGCATGTCTTCTTTATTCCAAATCCTCCAAAGAGCATATCTTCATTTTCTACAAAGCTGCATGTTTTATTTAGAAATAAGGCAAAAGGGAAAGCAAGACTAGGTGTAGTTGACTTGTTTTTTTCCCACATCATCCTCTATCCTTTTCTCCTAATAAAAGCATATAAGAGTTGTCTTTCCACCCCTTATTAGATTTCCTACTTGACTTTTCCAATTCGTGAGCCTCTAAGTGGATTTGGAAATCGCTTTATGCACCTATGGGGGATTTGACTAGATTTAGTAAGCCTACTTTTTTATTATTTCAAATGGCATCCTTATGCATTCAAATATCTCATGTAATTATATATTGTAGCAGCCTATGACTTCATAAGGTTGGCTATTGTACACTTATTCAATACAGATTAGTGTTATGCTCCAATTTTAGTCTCCTTGTTTGTAATTTTGCATGTTTGATTAGCAATTTTGTGAGTGTAATTGTTATATCACTTGGGTTCAATTTTCAGATGGTATCAGAGCCTTTGTAGATCAATTTCTCTCCTTCCATATTGCTATTGCAGTTTTTACATCTTGGCTGGGAGCATATTCTACTGACTGAAGGGCATAGTTTTTGAGCTATGGATCAATCTCAGAAGATCATCTTGACTCCATTTAATTTATTTGAATGGAAAGCTGAGATGGAGATACTGTTGAGAATGAAAGGTCTCTACAAGATGACTATGGCAACTAAGGCTGCTTCCAATGCAGCTACAGAGAAAATAAAATGGCACAACAGGAGGGATGAAGCATATGGTCTTTTGTGTCTGAGCATTTCAAGAGACCTCCTCTTCCATCTTGATGGATTGACATCACCTAATGAAGTGTGGGAGAATATTTTAGAGATTTTTGGTAAGATATATGAGATGAGAGGACATCAAATCGAGAATGAATTGATCTCTTTGAGTCCTAGTAGATTCGAATCCTTGCAACTCTATTTTTCCAAGTCTAAATCCCTTGTTTTGTAGCTAAAACGGTGTGGAATTGAAAAGAAGAGAAACTAGTTTTGGCCATAATCTCAAATCTTGGCCCTGACTATTCATTGTTTGTTTCGACCTTCCATGCCACCAAGTTGACAGCTCGAGCCTAGAAGATTCCTAATCTTGCAAAGTTCATGGAATCCCTCACCCAAGAACAAGATAAATTGTTGATGATGGGCATCATCAAACCTTCCAAAAACCAAGCTTTGGTTGCTAGAGATTCAAGGGTGGATTCAAAAGGAAATAAGAAAGCTAAGAAGCCACCTGAGCAAAAGAGAGACAAGAACAAGTCTCAAGAGGAGCCCCAAGGCTCCAAGAAAAACTTTAAGAAGAAGAAGAACAAAGGAGAAATGAGCAAGTGTGCATACTGCAGTAAGGGCTATCATCCTGAGAGCTCCTGTATGAAGAAGCAAATTGACATGTTGACCCAAATCCTAGAGAATAATAACATCTCCCTTCCTGATTGCTCAAAGAAGAGGGAAGGAGGATCAAATTCAGAGGACAGAGAGAGAGTACATGCTTTAGTTGCCGGCACATCAAGCTCGCCTAGCTTCATCATAGACTTTGGAGCTTTTAGACATATGGATTTAACCAAGGAGGCATTCTCCTCTCTTGACATGTCGAAAGGTCCACCAATAGTGTTGGCAGATGACTCTCTCATTGACAGTTTGGGGAAAAGAAGGATTGATCTTTACCATGGTAAGTTCAATAATGTGTTGTATGTTCCAAGTCTTTCCTCTAACCTCTTGTCAGTGTACCAGATGACTCACACAAGGTCTCCAAAGAAGGTCATATTCTACCCTGATTATGTTGAAATCATAGAGATATCGAATGGTAAAGTCATTGCAAAAGGTATTGTTGATAACACTTCGAAGGTATACATGTTTTCCCATTTTATACCCTACTCAAACCCCTCTACTCTTCTAATTCATGCTAATGAGGAAAGGAAGCTTTGGCATGAAATATTTGGCCATCGTAACTATAAGTATATTTCTGATCTGAGTGAAAAATATATGGTCATAGGGTTACCAAAGATTAATTTTTCTAGGGGAGTCTGTTAAGGGTGTATCCTAGGAAAACACCCAGAGCACAAATTTGAGAGAGCTAGTCATGAGAGAACCTCTGCACCTCTTGAGTTGGTCCACAGTGATGTTGCTGGTCCATTTCCTCATATGTCCATGATTCAAGACAAATATGCATTGACCTTCATAGATGACTTTTCCAGGTATTTTTGGGTTTACTTCCTAAAGCATAAGTGTGAAGTTTTTGACCTCTTCAAAGTCTTTAAGGCCTTGGTTGAAAACTAGTCTGGGAGGAGACTCAAGATCCTCAGATCTGATAATGGTGGTGAGTATGTCAAGTATGATTTCATTCAATATTGTAAATATGTAGGTATTCAGATGCAACATTCAATCCATTACACACCACATCAAAATGGTGTTACTGAGAGAAAGAACATATCACTGAAGGAGATGGCAACCTGTATGATGGAGACTAATACTTTGCCACCAAAGTTTTGGGCCGAGGCTATAAACTGTGCATCCTACATTCAGAATAGGGTGCCTCATAAATATCTTGATGGTATGACTCCTTTTGAAGCTTGGAGTGGGCACAAATGAGATGTGACCCATTTCAGGATTTTTGGCTCAAAGGCTTGGGCTAGAATTCCAATTGAAAAGAGAAAGGATTTGTAGCCCCAAAGCCAAGAGTGCATATTTTGTTGGGTATTCTGAATATTCAAAAGGGTACAAGCTAATAAAATTGAGCACAAACAAATCCTTCATTGAAAGGAGTGTTCAGTTCCAAGAAGAGCCTTTAGTAGCAGTTGAAGTTGGAGAGTCTTCTTCCCCACCAGAACCATTGAATGTAAGTGGAGAGACAAATGAGTTTGATGATTTAGATATGTCTGATAATGATGATTTAATTACATATACTGACAGTCCTACAATACCAAAATGGGCATCAAATACCATTCATGCAGCTGGGGAACTAGCTTGAAATCCTAGTAACCCTAGGAGGACTAGATCTCAATTTGAGGATGCTCTATGTATGAAAGACCCTTTGTTTGTAGATAAGTGCTATATGATGGTTGAATCAGACCCACATACATATGAAGATGTAGCACATGATCCAAGATGGCAAACAGCCATGAAAGAAGAGTTCAGCTCACTCCAGAAGAACAACACTTGGGAACTAGTTGATCTTCCCCCAGGGAGGAAGCTAGTTCAATGTAAGTGGGTTTGCAAGACTAAGTTTTATGCTGATGGTTAATCTTTGAAATATAATTCAAGATTGGTAGCCAAGGGCTACTCATAGGTACATGGTATTGACTATAATGAAACCTTTGCACTAGTGGCAAAGATGGACTCCATAAGGATAGCTTTAGTCATTGTAGCTTCGAAGCAGTGGGAGGTACATCACATGGATGTGAAGTGTGATTTCCTAAATGGATATCTCACTAAATATATTTACATGTATAAACCTCAAGGTTTTTTTTTTAATCCATCTTTTGTGTGCAGGTTAAAGAAATCATTGTATGGGCTCAAGCAAGCCCCTAGGGCTTGGTATGCCACGATTGATGGCTTTCTATTGTCATTGAGTTTTGTTCAATGCAAGTCTGGTCCTAATGTTTATTTGAAGCTGATTTATGGTTCTTTTATGATTATTGTCTTATATGTGGATGACCTTCTGATTACAGGAAGTTCAAAGAAAGAGATTGCCTCCTTGAAGGATGCAATGAACCATGCATTTTCTATGACCGATTTCGGGTTGTTGAGCCAATTATTGGGTCTCAAAATTGATCAATCCCAATATGGAATCAAAGTACATTAGTCCAAGTATGCCTTAGATTTTTTGAACAAATTAAACATGAAATATTGCAAGCCAAGAAAGACTTCCTTCCTTTCAGGAGTTAAGCTTGAAGAAGCAGGTTCTTATCCTATGGTAAATAATACACTGTATAGGCAGTTGATTGGGTGTTTTATTTACATTACACACACTCGACCTGATATTTATTATGCAGTTACTGTTGCTTCAAGATACATGGATCAGCCTCATGAGATCCATTGGGGAGCAGCCAAAAGGATCCTTAACTTTGTTCAAGGAACAAGAACTCATGGGATCTTCTACAAAGCTAAATTTGATCTTGATTTGATTGGGTTTACTGACAGTGATTGGGCAGGTGACAACACAGATCGAAAGTGAACATCAAGATATGTGTTCATGCTTACAGAAGGACCAATTAGTTGGTCAAGCAAGACGCAGAGTGCTATAGCACTCTCATCTATAGAAGCAGAGTACAGAGGAGTTGTAAATGCAACAACTCAATGTTTATGGTTGCAGGGAATACTTGGTGAGTGTGGCTTCGAATCAGATTTTTCAACTATTATCTATTGTGATAATCATAGCATCATTCGAATCTGCAATGATCCAGTTTAGAGACAGAGAACCAAACACATTGAGATCCATATGCACTACATCAGAAAGCTTATGCACGATGGCACCATTCACCATGACTCTTCTGTGCATCTTCAGAACAAGTAGCAGATATCTTCACCAAAGTTTTTTGTTAGAAGACATTCAACAATCTCAAATAACTGTTGGGGATTGCTGATCATGTTGTGAAGTATGATTGATGCCAATATTTTCAAATTTTCTTTTATTGTCCATGTCTAAGGGAGGATTTTCGCACTGGGTTTTTGCCTCTTTCCTTGGTTAAATGGACATGCAGTATGTAAAGGGTGACTAAGCCTTGTTTCCAGGCCCTATATTTTTCTGATGTTTACCCATAAAGTCAGGCTTAAGGGGGGGGTGTTAGAATAATCAACCCATAGTTACCTACCTTAGACATTAATTAATTCATTTTTTTTCTTTTTTGCCTAGTTTCCTATATTCCACTCTATGCAAGTTGTCTTCTACATGTCATAGAATTCAAACTTGCTAAAATTGAGTCATGGAGCGCTTGAGAAACCTCCTAGAAACCATATTTAGCATGTCTTCTTTATTCCAGATCCTCCAAAGCACAAATCTGCTTTTTTCTGCAAAGTTGCCTGTTTAATTTAGAAATAAGGCAAAAGGGAAAGCAAGACTAGGTGTAGTTGACTTGTTTTTTGCCCACATCATCCTCCATCCTTTTCTCCTAATAAATGCATGTATGATTTGTCTTTCTATCCGTTATTAGCTTGCCTACTTGAATTTGCCAATTCGTGAGCCTCTAAGTGGATTTGGAAACTGCTTTATGCACCTGTGGGGGATTTGACTAGATTTAGTAAGCCTACTTTTTTACTATTTCAAATGGAATCCTTATGCATTCGAATCTCTCATGTAATTATATATTTCAGCAGCCTATGACTTCATAAGGTTGGCTATTGTACACTTATTCAATACAGATTAGTGTTATGCTCCAATTTTAGTCTCCTTTGTTTGTAATTTTGCATGTTTGATTAGCAATTTTGTGAGTGTATTTGTTCTATCACTTAGGTTCAATTTCTATAGAAAGTACTCTAGTACAGCTGGTTGATTAAGTAGATGTGATGATTTATTTATCAACTCTGAATAAAAAAATGAAAATGATTGCTTTTATAGTTTGTATGTGATTCATTACAGAAATTAGCAGTAACTACTCTATCTACTATAAGTATATGTATTATCTAATACAAAAAAATAATAGAATATATATTAATTAGTAGTAGTCATACTAATCACATAACTATTATTAATCTTAATATTTATTCTAAACATAATAGATAAAGTTAAATAAATAAACATAGGATCAGTAAAATAAAATATTAATTAGGGTTTTAACCTAGCTATTACTAGTTAGGTCTTAAAATAAATTATTCTAAGTACTTATATGCATTCTGTACTTGAAACAAATATTTCATTGTAAACCTCAAAGAATTTACCTAGGGTTTACAAAAGACAGGTTTTATCTTTGCTTACAAACTTGCATAATCTTACTTTTAATACAAAATTTAACAGCTGTAAAATTACTAAAAGTAAAATAGATAAACAAAACCAAATTTATTCCTGTAAATTCTATCTTATTACAGAACTGTAGGGTATTCAAAATAATAACCCTTCTGAGTAAAAACAGAGTACCAAATTTACTCAATAACACTGTAAAAGTTCCAATAATATAATTACTGCAAAACATTTAAATTTTGAGATAACATAAAAATTAAATAACACTATTGATAATTTAATTAAGAGACAAAATAGAAAGTAGCGTAATGGCTCATAGGCCTTTTATAAATTTTAGTCTAGGCTTAAAGCCTGTACAAAAGGAAATCCTACAATTTCTTTTAAAAATAGAAAACAGTAAACCAAAAATTTATAGTTACTAATAACCCTTGTCTGTTTACAAGTTCTGACTGAGCGAATAGTCTTTTCTTTTCATTAAAAAAACCACTGAAAAACCTTAAGTAACTAGGTAGAGGTCGAGTAACATTGTCACGGCTAAGAGCTAAGTTTTTATTAAAGGTCTAAGCAAAATGATTAGATCTTCCAAACCGTAAAGACTTTGTCAAGTAAACTCGAGGTAACGGCTGCAGTAGCCTTCAACATTCTTGCACTTACTACCCTTTAGGGTTTTAATATAAAACAAAATAACAAGAAGTAATTTAATAGTAAAACCCAAGCTGAGTCCTTAACCGACGGTGAAATATCCTCATCTTCCAACCACCATTACTCTTTGCAGGAGAAAAAAAATCCTCAATGTAATTCGAGGCTTACCACGGTCTTGCGAGGGCGAAGACTGGAGAGTTGAGTTAGCATCTAGCAATTCAATTTGGGAAAGAAACTAGCAGCTAGCTGTAAGTATTTAGTTACAGCCTTGACTTGAAATCATATTTTAATTAAAAACCTACTGTAAAACAAAAATATGTATGAGTAGTTACCTAGCAGCATTCTTGTTGAGAGAAATTTTGAAGACAAGAGGCAACTCAATGGCACATCAAAGGGTAAAAACTAGAATCTAAGAAGACTTTGTGTGCAGCTGAAGACTTTAAGCCACAAGTCCAAGGAAACCAACTCGCAGCATCTTTGTTCAAAGGCAGTTTACAGTTCGGAGGTGTTGCAGAGACATGGCAGCCACGAGCTCATATCTCGGCCACACCAGTCGAAGAAAGAAATCTCTTTACGAAATGAAGGGTAGGGTTTTCTATTATAAGCAACCCATCTCATGGATAAGACCATCTCCACGTGTCCTCAAGAATCATTTCCTCTTCGTGGGTGCAAGTCAATAGTTGAGTGTGCAGTTCCAATCTACATATAAAATTAATAATCTTTAAGCAATGTAAATGTTTTGATCTCCTTAATATATTTTAATCCTTGGGTTGTAACGGTACTCAGTTTGTAAACCATAGTATAATGGTATAAAATGTTTATTTTTGTTATTGTTTATAGAATAAAATAGGATAGAGTTATTTTGGCGATGTTTGTAAAAGATAGGGAGATGATATCCCCTTAACCCAAAACTTACATCAAGGAGGACATTTTAATAACTTATTGAGGGGGGGGGTCCTTTGATTTTGTAGACAAAGTTAATAATAAGATCTCAACCAACAACCTTATCTCATGTTTTGTACTAAACGTCCTTGTGTAAAGATGTAATTTATAATTTAATGGGTACACCAGTAATTGAATTGAAGATACAAATAAAAGGAATTCAAGGTAAAAACTGTAACAGTAGAAGAAGAATTCTTCCAACTAGGACCAAGACTCTTTTTGCATTGTGTAATTAGGGGACCATAGACCTATATTAAAATCTCAATGTAATTCTAGCATCCTAATAATGAGTAAATAGATAGAAGTAAAAGTGGTTTGGGTTATTTATTGTGAAAAACACTATTTATAAAACCCTAGAACAAGGGTAAATGCGATAGACACCAAATGTTGTTGAATGATCTAAGCATCAAGATGTGAACTTTATTTCTTCTATTTAACTCTAGATTACAATTACTGTAGCAGAAATACAAGTATTCATTAGAATTTAATCTTAATCATCCAGATGATTTGATGTCATCTTGATAGTATTTGATCATGCAATTTAACCCATGCACATGTGGTTTGTTTAAATGTCATTACGGAGTTTAGACAACAAAAATTAAGATCAACATTACCTCTTATGGAGACATGCTACATTTAAACATTCTAAATCTAGCATCATAAACATGCTAGAGAAGTATCTTCTTGACTTGAATATAAATATTATTTTTTACTGGACATACGCTTACATGTTAAACCTGTAAGGAACCATCAGTCCGACTGTGTTAGCTTAAAGTTAAGTAAGCCCCGATCACACATAAGAAACTTTCCCTACTTAACAAAAGAAATAAACAGTATATCTAGCATCAGAAAAATACAAGTTTCTTTTCTACTTCTGGAAGAATTACAACTGCTAAGTCGAAAACAACACTAACACAGCTTTTAAGGATAAGCCCATAGATTATACAAAATCTTATAAAGAAGTAACTCTTTGTTTCTCTTACCAACTATTTTATTATCTACTAACCATTAGTGGTACTTTAGCGGTGACATTAGACATTTTATGTCACATGAAAAATTTTAAATTTTTACGAATTTTTTGAGTTATTATAGATTCTTTCACTTTATCGTTCGAAATATGCCTACTTATGGGAAGGAGAGAGTATTTTTCTTTTTCCAATTTTGTTTCAAAACCAAAATTTTCCCAAACAGTCAAACTAAATAAGAACTTTCCAAAAATGTCATCAAGAAAAATAATTCTAAACTAATATTTTGAAAGCAAGCAGATAAGGAGAGATCTCTTTTTCCCTAAAAAGAAAGACAAGAAACACTCAAAGGTATACTAAGTACTTTTTCAAATTTTCTTCAAAAATAGAAAGATCTAACTTAAAACTACTATTTGTTTCGTTTGACTGAGACAAGTATGTAAAAATAAAGAAGAAAAATGGAGATCTAAAAGCTTATTAGGGTAGTCAGAGATCCATTATTTCGTCTTCAAACAGAACTATAACTCGTTCTCAACAAATTTTCTTTTTAAAATAAGCAAAAATAATTCCTTCACTAATTCAATGAAAAAATGAAAACAAGAAACCAATCAACCAAGTATTTCTCTTCACATTGATCAAACAGTAAGAATGAGATCTAACTGATGCTAATATTTCAAACAACACTCCTTTCAAAAATTTAAAACCAAGCATACAAGCAAATGAAAAGATGAGTCTATCCCATCTTTTTTATTTTAAGAAAATAAGCCTTTTACCACATCAAATTTTGAAATTCAAACACTCATATCTCTTTAAAGAATCCTAGACACTTAGAACTGAAAGCAAATTATACAAAATTTTTACAAAAAACTTTAAAAAAACAAGTCTGAAAAAGTCTACCTAGCACCGCTTTCAGGGGGTCATTGACAGAAAAGTTCTGAGAGAGCACCACTTCCTGATTTTTTATTATAGGAGGTGGCACCGCTTATTGATCACTAAGTCCAGGAGGTGGCACTACTTACTGCCCACTATGCATTTGTGGTTCTTTGTAGATGTCGAAAACAAAATAATTACGAAAAAAGAAAAGTTAATCACTATGAAACTAACATTTAAATCATGAATTAACAGGAGTATAAAGTACAGAAGGTAGAAAAACTCAGATCTAAACAGATTTGATGATACCAAAACCAAAATCTAACTAGATCGGCTAGTAGATATTATTACGAAAAAACTGGAGCTTGGATTTCAAACAAGAGTTAAACCAAGGAAGATCAGATATGCTGAAAGTTTTCTCCCCAACGGAGTCACCAAATTTGTTAACAAGAAAAATACACCTCCTGTCGACAGTGGTTGTTCCTCTAGTCTGAATGGTTCAGATCTAGAACAAATAGTACACAACAGAATTGGAAGACTTTCCCTAGAATGGGTGGAGATTTGGAATAAGAGTCTTTTGATGAAAAGTGTAGTTGTCTCCTACAATGATAGCTCTTCATTGATGTACCTACATGATCACATGAAACCAACACACAAGATCAAAAAGCACCAGAAAATGTTCCGCTATTCTATTCTAGTGACTAAGGAATCTAACAATAAAATATATGATATTAACACAATATACTTTATGGGAAAGGAATCAATTTTGCATTAAATAAAGAAGAAGAAGTTACAAACTATGCCTTGGTGTTAATAAGCTCCTTCACAATGCCAATATCTTATCCTTGATAGCTCCAACTTTTCTCCTCCTATGCTCACCCTACTGATCTAGGCTAGAATGGCAATGCAACAATATATCCTTTCTCATTCTCAACCATGGATATGAGCCTTCTTTTATAGGCCTTGGGAGGATAGGGATGGTTTATAAAATGATGGGTGAGGTGGATAGGAGATCCCAAAAGGATGGATCTCGAGCCCAGGTGGTCCTCGGGTGTAGGGATAAGGGAGCCACAAAGCCTTCCTTCAAGAAGCTTCGTGGAATCCTCTCTTTTTCACTTTTTACCAAGGGCACCGCTTCTTCCCAACTATGAAAGAGCTATGATAGGGTAGAACCATGCCTTGTACAAGGGTTAAAGGCAGTGCCACCACTTACTGCCAAAATATTTAATGTGGTGATGATGAAGGTAACACTCTTTGACTAAAAGGTAGGAGCAGTGCTGGATATTGATATGCAGGATTGATATCTGGACCAGGATTTTACTTCATGACTTGGGATTGAGGGAAAAATACTATGTTTGGGGTCTCATCACATGCTGATGACGATATTTATGTGTAACAACTATCGCGAGCCAAGGTCAAATCCCATGAGCTTAGGTTGGGAGCATTGGAGTTATTTTCAAGGTATAATAAATAAACGTCGAACCACTTATCAAATCCATTAAACACATTACTATAAGTTTATACATATAGGGAATAACTTTTAATATCAACTGACCCACACTTAGCGCCATATAGGAAATCTTGGTCCACTCCATTAAGACCGCCATTAAAACCATTATATAGAAACAAAAAAATGATTACATTATCACCTACACTAAGTATTATGACAAAATAATAGAAACGTATAAACAAAGCTAGGGTTGCCCCTCGACAACCTACAGAACACCTTTCAGTAAACATTACAAAGAATTCATAAAGACACATACATGAATCCACTACGAAAATCAAATCAAGAAATGATAAGGCTTTTCCCTTGTCTTTATTAACAAAAGAGAAATTTCCAAAATAGAAACCATTTAATAAATTAACATAGTAAAATCCATGTAAAACATTGAATCATTTTCGTCAATCACAACGTGGGTTGACAACCACACTATATTCCACAATCAACAAATAAATATCAAAATGGTTGTATTATAGTGCTATTGTGAAGTAGTAACAGTAATAAAATTATAATTTCATCCATCATATAAATTAAAACCACACTGCTCATAACTAAACATAGAGCCGAATAAATTGAACCAAATATCATACAATTATCCGACACAGAGTTATGAATATTACACAGTCGTGTCCTTTTACAAAACACCTGAATGGGATGACAAACCCTAAAGGAAAACCTAAATTTTAAATTTTAAGAATGACCATCATTTTCCCCAAACCCTCACGAATCCCAATAGGGACGTCGGTTACAAACTTCACACCGAGAAACCGTGCAACCTCGTAAAATACCAAGCAATTGGGTAAATGCCCTTTCTACATGGGCTTACCTAGAATGCGCAATCGGCCATATCTCCACCACCATCACCAAGTTTTCCTCACACTTGTCCCCAAACCTGCAAACGAAAATCGGATTGCATTAAAAGTATGCATTACTCAAAAATCACAATGAAAGAGAGAAAAAATAAAACCATAATAGAGTCGGCATACCTGTGGAAGACATTCGTGCCGACATTGTAAACTATCAACACAGTCTACGAAGCTCAACGGTGGAGCATGCCCCCATTACCAACAAATGAAAACATTGCAAAATGGCCTGCAAATCCCTAGAAAAAGGTTTATGGATTCTGCCAACGATCCACGCTTCCCTTCACATGGGCACATTAAAACCTCCCAGCTATCCCCCAATACAAATGAAATGTAAAACCTATACTCTATAGTTTTGAACTTTATACATTTTCCATGGAGACTTAAATCCTCCTCCATATCGTTAAGTTCATACTCTTGTATAAGAGTATTAATACCATAACCAATTCCTTAGCATTTAGGATTAGGAAATTTAGGAGCTAGGACTTTGACTCTTTCCACCACTTGATGGTAGAATACGATTAGCGATGAATTACATGCAATAAGAATGGATACGCCATGCATTAGTTCGCAAGAACTAAGTAAGCAAGCAATATTGTAGGATTTTCTTACCTTTCCGAGTGAGTCATTAGGGAAAAATCCTGCCACTCCTCCCTTTTAAATACAGAGGTACATTAGCCTCATCATTTATCAAAATTAGAAACTAGATAACGTAACATGTAATCAAACCGAGTGAGTCATTAGGGAAAAATCCTGCCACTCCTCCCTTTTAAATACAGAGGTACATTAGCCTCATCATTTATCAAAATTAGAAACTAGATAACGTAACATGTAATCAAACCTGAATGAAATAATATCATAGCACCGGTAAACCAAATAAAATATACATAACTACAAAGTACATCAGAATATAATATAATGACATTTAAACATCATCGTCACATAGGAATCATACTAAAAGGAAAAGAAAACGAGAGCTTCTAGGCATAGTTATTATCAAGTTTATAATTATGCAATTAAGAACAATATGTCCCTTAAGATCTTAGCACTATTAGTAGTCCTACAATTTTTTTTTATATACGGATTTTTGGGACATTACAAATTTATTGTTGGAATTTTGTTACAATTGGTTCTAGGTTGTATTAGCTATGTTTAGAGTTCTAGATTCATCATTTCAAGATATAGAGAGCTCCTCCTTTTTTTTTATAAATATAAACAATTTCTCAAACAATAATAAAATGTGAAGTTTGGGTAAAACACTTCATCTTACAATTAGGTGGGTTCACCTATATATTATTTTTATACCACCCTCTCTTTGGAGAACTACTAAGTTAATCTCATAGTTAAGCTTATTTTCATGCTATTTGCATTAGTGGTAATGGAAGCATCAATAGTGGTGGTTGTATCACAATCTTTGTTACTCTCATGTTCCTCGTTCACAACCATGATCATGTCTACCCTGTTGTGTTGTCTATTTGAAAAAATGATATTCAACACCTTTGACATGTCTCCTTTGAATTTAAAGAAATGATATTTTGAATACTAGTTATTGTTAAGCGCCATAATATATTATATTATTGAACATATATATTTGCATATAAAGAAATGATAACTGCCATATCATATATATATATAATCTTTTAAATACATATTAAATATGTCGGTTGACATTTTGCTTTGAATGAATCTTATTATAAAGACTTTTACTCAACTACTATAGCTATAATATATTCGTAGGTTGTTATTTAATATATATATAAAGGTCGTTTGACTTTTTTGAATTATATATTATCAAATATATGTTGAATCAGAATAAAAAAATCAATATACTATCGAAATAAATCGAAAAATATGTATGTTCAGCCATCGATGTTTGTAACAGCCCGACCGTTGCGCTTGTTATTGTATCGGAATTATCTCTTCGACCTTTTTTCCCTTCAAGACACTTGGAGATATGGAATTCCATACAATTGCAAATGTAAACTGCCTCATTTATAAATCTTGTTTGGTAATTACAAATCTTTTTAAGTTTGAAAGGTCTCCTTATACAAATGACCCCTAAAAATATGTGTACCTTTTGGTATCTGGAACATCTTCCACACAATTTTATAATTGGTATCTGGAACATCTTTCACAGAATTTCTTTATAAAGCTCCACCCATATTCATATAATTGTTCTTGATGGATCTACAGACATCTAATTCCACAATACAAGGCGATACCAACAGTCTCCGTGCTTACCAGTAAGAGGATATGCATGGATTACAGAAGAAGATAATAGAATACTCCCTATGTTCAAATAATGAGTTTATGAAAATACCAGATTATATGCAATCTTATACTTCTACATGTAAATGCTCCAGCTGAATGCAGGTGGTCTTAAGAGCCTCATAGTCACCCACGTTATAAATTTTGAAAGCGGAGTTATCGTATATGCTCTCATTGTGGTACGATTTACACACAAAGTATAACACGCTATGCGTTGACATCGTTATCAAGTTAACAAAACAAAAGAACCCTAGAAGAAGTGTGCCATTCACAATCCTCGCCGCTATCCCCAGTCCATGGCTACGCCCCTTTACAACTGCATATCGGAAAAGCCATTGAACAAGTTCGCTAAATATGATGTGAAGTATAAGCAACACCAAGGCCGTCATCCGCTTTCCTTTCATGAGGTTGCTGCTCTTCCGCATGGCGGCCAGGCCGTAATATTTGTCCTCCAAAATGGATACGACGCTGGCGAGGTGCCACACCATCATTATATATATTTGGGGACAGAAAATAACCATACTTACAAGAATTGCACTGAAAAGAGAAATTCCCGATTTCAGTTTATGGTCAGCCTCTCCTCTGAAGGAGGAGAAGAGGTTGCCGCTGTAGAAGACAATGAGCAAGAGGATTATGGCCATCAGGGAGACCGCCATAAAGACTAAAGAGGCTATGGAAAAGCAAAGGAATGTTAACGTCAGGCGTCTCCAGACCCGGGGAACGTCGACACTCAAAACCCTAACGTACGACAATTGCAGTTTCTTGGTATTGTCAGTATAGATGGAGGCCACAGTGATGCTGTAGACAACAGTGAGAAGCCTACAACGAAGGCTATGTATGCTGCTAGGACCACAAGAAGCTCCCTCCTTTCCGAGCCCAATTCACGCCGAGTCGTCCCGCCGGTGGGAATAACGGTCTCCATGTGCTTCTGATCATGATCGATTTTAAGGAGAAGAGGGTCAAGGAAGAAGTACGATCCCAGAAATAAAAAACAGAAGGGTAGAAGCAAGGTGAGAGCCAGATCCCACAGAAGTTTACTACGGGAGGAGCGGAGCACGATGTTCAAGGTCTCTCTCGCTATGTCCGTTGCGCCAAGTAATTGGAGCCGCTCTGCGGCCTCTTTCTCCATTTTTCAGAAACCTAAACCTTTCCCCTCTTGCTTTTTTCTTCTGCAAATTAAGATACTTTGCCTGCTACTCGTCGGGCGAGCTGTGAGGTAATTTAAGGGTGGGACTGTTATTATTAAGGCCAGTCTTGGTCAAGGAGTTCCGGTATTCATGTGACGAATGTATTAACAAGATCCATTCCAGCTTACTCACGCAAAACCGGTCTGAGACTCCATCGTTTTGTTTTATTAATCCAAATATGTATTCTCTCCATTGCCATTCTACGTCGAACAATTTTTTAGCCATTGAAAGAGGCATCATGCCAAAAGAATGATATGGATGATGGCGAGCTCCAGAGCACTCTCAAAATTTCAGCGACCGATGCCAATTTATTTATATGTATCAATAATGGAGGCTGTGATTATCAGTTTTCTATTTCAGTCGTACCATGACGGCAATAAAAAAAATGAATGAAAAAGTTAATAATTAATATAAAAGCAGTCAAGATTACGACGATCACATGGAGACCTGTATTTTGGGTTTTTAAACAATTGCAGGGGTGAATTTGTAAGAAAGTGCAGAAAATAATAACAATAATAATAAATAAGCAAACGATAAACGATTTATAAATATTGCAATTTTATAGAAGTCTTTATAAATGATTATAATTTTTTTGGAGCCTTTTCATGAGCTGGTAAGGATGGTTCTATTCTGGGGAGAAATGGTGGCCACGGTAATTAACTTGAGTTATCGCACAGCATAACTTTATGTTTTCTCTTTTTTTTACATTTTCAAAACTTGCTACTTGATTTTCTTGGGGCCGATTTCTTTATGTTTTTTTTTTTACTTTTTCAAAATTTGCTACTTGATTTTCTTGAGCGGAATTTACTGTGCTAAGAAATTATTCTTCGCATCCCATAAAACTAAGAACTTGCATGTAAAAACTAGAAACTTTTACACAATAAAATAATTATGAATTTTTGACGTCTTTCACTCACAGTAAATGTAAACAACATTCAATATTTACCGAGGTAAATATGGAGAAGATATGCCGCTAACTAGAACATTCATTCAAACATAAACTTACATTCATTCAAACATAAACTTAAGGATTTATATTTCATGTGACGGCATAACAAAACTTACAGCCATAAATACAAACCTCTTCAATGAGTTTTCCTTATTCTTCGCACTTCTTTTCTCTGTATCTCTTTTCTTCTCTATGTATTTAGATTTACAATTCCATCCTTCATATAGAAGATTTCTGAGGACTAACCATCTAAACATTTAATGAGTGCAATTACTCTCTACCTAGAAACTTAGCTTCAACAACTAAATTCTACTGTCTTATATAAGAGAAATCTGAACTCTTTATCTTGTCAGACTCTCTGGCACTTTCTGACGTGCTCCCCCTTAATTATGAGCAGATAGTAATTTAAAAAACAAAATATTACAAAATGTTTTCAGCGCAGAAAACGTGCTCTTTTCATGACAGAGTTCATTGTACAGAACTTGTCATTCCCAAATAACTTCGAAGATACTAAAATGTATCCATTGCCAATGGTTTTGTAAAGATGTCTACAAGTTGATCTTCAGACCTGCAAAATTCTGAACAAATTTCTTTATTCTTCACCAACTCTCTTATGAAATGATACCTTGTGTCAATGTGTTTGGTTTTCTTGTGAAACACATGATTCTTTGACAAGGCAATGGGTAATTGTTAATTGTTGTCACAGAAAATAGTTGTTGGTTCTTGTTGGTTCTGTGACAGATCTTTTAACATTATTCTCATCCAAACAGCTTGACATGCAGCGCCTAGCTACCACATACTCTGCTTCTGCTGAAGATAGAGTTACTATGGGTTGTTTCTTCGAAGCCCGCGAAACAATACCTGTACCAAAATGAAATGTGTACCCAAATGTGCTTTTCATGTCATCTATGCTGCCTCCATTGTCACTGTAAGTATATCCTATGAGTTTCAAATTTTCTGAAGTTGAATACATTATGCCAAGATCTTTTGTACCACTTACATACCTCATAATTCTTTTACGTGCTTGTCAATGTGAGTCTTTTGGTGACTCCATGAATCTTGAGATCAGACTTACTCCATACATGATATCTAGTCGTGTTGCTGTAAAATACATAAGGCTGCCAACAATCATTTTAAACAGTGTAGGATCTACCGTTGATCCATCATCATCTTTGCTCAATTTTAAACCTGATATTACTAGTGTTGGGGATGCCTTGCAATTTGACATATTGAATCTTTTTAAAACCATGTTTGCCATACTTAGACTGTGATATGAAAATACCACTTTCAGATTGCTGGACTTGAATGCCCAAAAAGAACTTCATGAGCCCCAAAGCAGTCATTTCAAATTCACTTTCCATGACTGTTCTAAATTCTTTTATACCAAAATCATCAGTAAATATTAAATCATCCACATACACGCAAACAATTAACATGTTACCTTGCTCATTCACTTTGGTGTACATCGTTGCCTCACTTTCACTTCTGTGAAATCCATTCTTAATGAGATAGGAATCAATGCGACTGTACCAAGCTCTTGGAGCTTGCTTCAAACCATAGAGCACTTTCTTCAGTCTATACATTTTGCGTTCTTGGTCTGGAACTTCATAGCCTTCTGGTTTTTCTACATATACTTCTTCATCTAAATAACCATTCAGAAATGTCGACTTAACATCCATTTGATAAACAAGCCATTTGCTTTGTGCGGCAATGGCCAAAACAGTTCTTATTGTATCCATGTGTGCAACTGCTGCGAACGTTTCATTGAAATCTATGCTAGGTTGTTGTGTGAACTCTCTTGCTGCCATTCTTTCCTTGTGCTTCTGTACATTCCAATAAGCATCTTGCTTGGTCTTATAAATCCATTTAAAGCTGACTACATCTTTATCTTTTGGTACATCAACCAGTTCTCATGTCTGGTTTTTCTCAATGCATTCTTTTTCTTCATCCATGGCTTGTGCCCGTACTTCTTCTTCAACAACTTCCTCAAATGTTAGTGGATCATCTATTTGAGAAAATAATGCAAAGATAGAGAAGGAATTTGGTGTACCATATTCATATATCTCACACAGACTTCTTCTCTTAACTGGATCTGTTGATGTCAAACTGCTTGATCAAGTCTATTGTCCACTTGGTGTGCTTGTTGGTGTAGCTTGAGCTGCGATTTGTGTTGATGATCCTTGTGCTGAACCATGTCGCGGTGTCATGGGAGTTGATGGTGCTGCGACCGGTTGATTTACTTGTGGTGTTTGAACTACTTCTTCCGTCATCTCTTCATGCTTGACATTCAACACAATCTTGACATTCTTCTGGACGGTTCCATCCCATGATTCATTCTCAACAAATTGAACGTCGCGACTAATGATCACTTTCCTTGCGATAGGGTCATACAACTTGTATGCTTTTGTGTCTTCAAAATAACCAACAAAAATACATTTTTGTCCCTTCTTGTCTAATTTATTTCTTAGCTCATCTGGCACATGAGCATATGCAACACAACCAAAAACTTTTAATTGAGAAACACTATGATTCATACCTATCCATGCTTCTTGAGGAATCTTATTCTTCATGCTCTTTGTCGGACATCGATTCATAATATATACATCAGTTGCGACTGCTTCACCCCAATATTCATTTGGCAAATGCTTTGCTACTATCATGATGCCCGCCAATTCCATAATGGTTATGTTCTTTCTCTCTGTGATACCATTCTGCTGAGGTGTATACCGCGCAGTGAATTGGTTTTGTATGCCATGAGTTTTGCGGAAATTTAGAAATTCATTTGAAACATATTCACCACCTTTGTCTGTCTTTAGGATTTTTATGCGGTGTCTACTCTGGTTCTCTACGATTGACTTAAATAGCTGAAAACAACTAAATGCATCAAATTTACGTTTCAAAAAATATACCCATGTTTTTCTTGAGTAGTCGTCAATAAAAGTAAGAAAATAATTGCAGCCACCAATGGACGTTGTCTGCATTGGACCACAAATATCAGAGTGCACAATCTCAAGTGGTGTGTGCGCTCTATATGACTTTCCAACTGGAAAAGTCTCTCTATGTTGCTTGCCATAGATGCAGCCTTCACAAACTATGTCTGGTTTGTCAATCAATGGAAATCCTTTTACCATATTCTTTGTGTGAAACAACTTTAGTCCACCAAAATTCAGATGTCCAAATCTGAAATGCCATAGCCAGGAATCATACTGAACTTCTGTTTGAAATGCAGCCTGAAAATCAGCGTTGTCATCTTCTTTCTTGTCACAGTACACGACTTCTTGTTTACTTTCTTCCTTGAATGCAACTTCTGTATTTTCTGGAACTATCCTTAATGGAAACACGTGATTGCTTGTCATTGGCACTCTTGCTATCAGCTAGTTGCTTGGACGTAAATATTTAATCACATAGTGATTATCTTCCATGTAAACTCTATAGCCTTTCTGTATCAGCTGTCCAATACTCAACAAATTATGTTTCAGACCTTCTACATGGTAAACATTAGGTATATGCTTATGCTCCCCCAATTTGGTTAAACTTACTAACAGTACCTTTTCCCAAAACAGTGGCTTGGACATTATTTCCAAGTGTAACATCAGTTTGAACTGAATTATCTGGACTGGAAAATAGATTTAAATTACCAGTCATATGATTACTGTAGCCTGAATCTAAATACCATATGTCAGACGGACTTTCTTGAATGGTATTGCATTCAATTGGCGATGCGCATGCCATCAACATTACGCTCGACAAATTGTTGGTGTTCGTCGGCTGATTCTGGCTTTACTTTCCTTCGTCATATTTCTTCTTCCAACATTCATATGCATAATGACCAAATTTTTTATAGTAATGACATTGAATCTTTGATTTATCAAACCTGTGACCACTTGGACGACTTGTGTTCTGGTTCTTTCCTCTACCAACAACATCTACAGGACTACTGTTGCGTCCTCCTCTTGAGAAGTGTCTTCCTATGCCTCTGAAATTATTTCTCCCCCTGCCTCTTCGACGGCTTATAGATGTCTGTGCTGTGAATGCACCTTCCAATGATGTTTGAGTTCTGATGAGCCTGTGTTCATGATTAATGAGTGAACCTTGCATCTCATCAATAGTAAGCATTGTCATGTTTGTGTGTTCTTCGAAGGTTACAACCAAGTTTTCAAATCTTGGGGGAAGACTTCTGAGAATTTTCTCAACCACTCTTTGGTCTATTATGGTTTCTCCATGAGATTTCAGCTGATTTATCAAACCAACAACTCTGGTATAAAATGAGTCTACTGAATCTAAATCTTTCATGGACATAGATTCAAAATCTCTTCTCAGAATTTGCAGCTTTGAAGTCTTTACCTTATCCAAACCTTGATAAGTTGTCCCCAATGTGTCCCATGCCTGCTTTGCTGTAATTGCTGCTGCTATTCTTGGAAGTATGCTTTCATGCATGGATTTATGTATGTAGACCATAGCTTTTCCAGCTTTCTTCCTATGTTCCCTCAGAATATCTTTCTAAACTTGTGAGAGATTATTATATGTCGTTTGATCTGCGATTTCTGTATAACCATTCTGAACAATATCTCAAACATATTGACCTCTAAACAAAGCCTTCATTGTTAGAGACCAATATTCATAATTCTTTCCTGTAAAAATTGGAGTTTGTAAACTCGACATATTTGAACTGGAAGTATAAGCCATTTGATTTTTATCTTTCCTTAGAAAATTACTTTTGTCCTTTTAGGACAAGATTTCTTTCCTAAACTAGCTCTGATACCAGATCTCAAGAGAAATGGCAGCCACGGCAATTAACTTGAGTTACCATGCAGCACAACCTTATGTTTTCCCCTTTTTTACTTTTTCGAAACTTGTGACTTGATTTTCTTACAGCGGAATTTATTGTGTGAAGAAGTTACCTTGCAACAGAATTACTGCACAAGAGTTACTGTGAAGGAGTAACTACGATGGACTCCTCTTCACCTGCGAAGGTATTTTACTTTGGCTTCGACCGGTTTTTACTGCGACATGAATTTAGTTGTGACCAACTCATGTGCGAACAAATTTTCTCTTCCAAACAATAACTTTATATTTCCTAGTCTAAGGACTTAGGAATATGAAAAACGCTTTTCACTGTTGTAACCTAAGATTAAGTGCAACAGTGCGACACAACTATATTGCGAATCACTCACAATATTATATAAGAAAGGTAATAAACAAGATTTGTCCAACACCTGCCCATAAAACTAGGAACTTGCGCATAAAAACTAGAAACTTTTACACAGTGAAATAATTATGGATTCTTGATGTCTTTCACTCACAATAAATGTAAACAAAATTCACTCAGGTAAATATGGAGAAGATACGCGGCTAACTAGAACATTCATTCAAACATAAACTTAAGGATTTATATTTCATGTGATGGCATAACAAAACTTACAATCGTAAATACAAACTTGGTAAAAACGCAGAAGCTTGAGCTTCAAACTCTTCAATGAGTTTTCGTTTTTCTTCGCACTTCTCTTCTCGGTTGCTTTTCCGTCTCTTTTCTTCTCTATGTATTTAGATTTACAATTTTATCCTTCATATAGAATATTTATGCCAACTAACCGTCTTAACATTTAATGACTGCAATTACTCTCTACCTAGAAACTTAGCTTCAGCAACTAAATTCTACTGTCTTATATGCGAGAAATATAAACTCTTTACACTTTCTGACCTACTACAGAGTCTAACAAAGTCAGCTGATTGGATTATGGATCAACGAGTAATTAATATTTCCAACACCAGTTTGGATCTAAACCCATCAAGATTTATTAAACTTAAACAACGAGAGATTTTTTGGTTTTATTTACTAGCAACAACCACATTAAATTAATAATGTGTTTTAATAAGTTTATACGCGTAGGCACATACATTTTATATTAATGTTTTTCCTTGTAGTATGTGGTTAAATTTAAATGAGATATTCAGACACATTATTAATTTAATGTGATTGTTGCTAGTAACGGGTGAGCGCATAGACATATCTACAAAGTATTAAATACAAAACATTAAATTAAAGATAATATAGGTAAAATATTACTAATACAAGGTTTCCTTATAATTTATAAGAAAAATAGATTATCAAGTTAATTATATCCAATATTATTATTATATATATTAACCATGTTTTATGATTTAATAGCCTTACAATTAATTATTTTAATATCCATTTATAAATAAATTAATGATAATATTTTATCTATCATAATATTTATTTAATGTATCTCAATATTATAAATAATAAAACATATTAATTAATAAATATTGGATAATATGTGTTAACTATACTTTATTATTTGGATAAGAAGATATGGGAGAGGCGGCTAGGGTTCGAAGGAGTTTGAGTTATTGCTCTAGGTCGGCAGGCTTCGCCTGGCCGCAAAGGCCATCTAGTTTCTTTTCGAGCAAAGGTTTGCTGGTCCACCAGGCAGTTTGGCCCCCCTCGGTGATTCCATGGAGGAGACGGGGCCTTTGGGCCCCGTAGTTGACAGTGGGTTTGTTTCAGCCGAGACACAGAAGCAGGTTGGCTTGTCCAATGATCGGAAGCCGGTGGTGGGTGTTGTTTGCCGAAATCCCCCACCATTCCAGCAATATATATCATATCAGAGAAGGTTAGGGGCACGATCGAGCTCTGGAAGGAGAAAGCATTGATCGAGAATTTTGTGGGGATTTGGCCCAAGGAAAGGGATCTAGTCAAAAGGATTAGTAGTGTGTGGATCCCTAAAGGCCATTATGATCTACATCTCGGATCAAAAGGTTTTTTCACTATTATCTTCTTTAACCAGGAGGACCATGATCGCATTTTGGAAGGTGGCCCCTATTTATTTTTCTCAGTGGGCCTTTATCTTCGTCCATGGAAGGAAAGATTCAACCCTGAAACAGAAGACATGACTGTTGCCCCTGTCTGGATTCGCCTCTTTTCTCTGCCGGGGGAATATTGGGATATGGAAACATTGAAGGACATCGGCAATACCCTAGGGGAAATTTATTAAGGTCGCTGAGCAAACCAAGGCCGATAGGTACACTTATTTTTCCAAGATCTGTGTCTTCCTGGATCTCTCCAAGGAGCTGCTAGAGGCCATAAGCCTAAAATGGGAAGATGAAGAATGGATCCAACCCATAGACTATGAGCAGATTCCCTTCCGGTGTAGGCATTGCCATGAATATGGCCACTTAGGAAGGAAATGTCCCAAGTTGGTTTCAAAGACTAAACCCATTGATCATCAACCAGAGGGAGCTAGGAATATTGATGGCTTCACCCAAGTCAAGAACCGCAAAAGAAGCAGGGGTGGTGGGGCATCAAAAGTAAAAAAAGACATGGAGTCGAATGATAACAGATCCAAAAATGCGTTCGTTGTCTTAGGGGACAGAGAAAATTATGACAATCCTAAGGACAAGGCAGAAGAGGAGTAGTCAACCAAGGACACCAGTGCCCCGGAAAGAGAGGAAACCCAACAAATGGAAATAGTTGAAGAAGAAGAAGATGAAGAAATAGAACTAGGTGAACTAGATCTGGATGCGATAGAAGCTGAATGTGGAAAGAAGGGTAAAGGCTATGTCCCCAGAAGGAAAATTGAGCTCCTCTAGGAAGCAATCATTAAGACTGGGGCTCATCCCAACCTTGGGATAGATCCAGACCCCCAAAAATAAGAGGAAGTCTCTAGATGAGGAACAATGCAGAGGAAGGAAAAAAAATAAGCAATGCATTGCAGAAGTAGGAGTTAAGCTCATAGAATCAGGCCAATACCCAACGATCATGGTGGCATTCTCTGAAGTATCCAAAGTTTACCAATGAAGCTAATATATTGGAATATCAAGGGGTGCAATAACCCTAGGAAGTGGAGGACTCTTAACAGGAAAATTAAGCAGGAGAATCTGGATATCCTCTTCCTTCAGGAAACAAAATGTAGTTATGAAGGAATGGAAAAAATAAGAAGTAAAATCTGGAAAGGCAGCTAGGTCATGGCTTTGGATGCTGCTGGACAATCAGGGGGCATTGCAATTTTTTGGTGCCCCTAGGTGGTGGATCTCAGAAACTGGCGCGCCAACAAGTTTTCCCTCATGGCTGAATTCCAACACCTTGATTCAGGGGTGAAGGGAACTCTTGTTAATATTTATGGCCCTAGCAACTTCCTTGAGAAGCAGGCTTTCATCGATTTCCTTAACTAGACCAAACACCAAGCGGAGGGAGACCGGTGGGCGATGGGAGGGGATTTTAACCTCATTTCCAATCTCGGTGAAAAGAAGGGAGGCAAGAGAGCTATGGACAAGTACCAAGAGGATTTTGGAGTCTTCCAGACTCAAATCTCTTTTGTGGATATCGAAACTAGAAATGGTTGGTATACTTGGAACAACAAACGCAGGGGTGAGAACCTGGTTGCCTCTCATTTGGACAGGTTTTTGGTTTCGGAGAATATATTCCATGGTATGGGTGAAATCATGGCTGACATGCTCCTAGTTGTAGGCTTTGACCATTATCCTATTAGCCTTTAGCTAGGATTGGACATGTTCCACTCTGAGGAAACCATTCAGATTTGAATGGTTCTGGATTGAGCATAAGGAATTCAAATATCTTGTCCATCAGTGGTGGTAGGAGCTGGTCCCCCCCACAGGTACTTCCATGTTCTACTTCCAGCAGAAACTCAAGATACTCAAGACTAGAATTCATACTTGGAACAAAGAAGAGTTTGGTAACATTTTCGAGGACAAGAAAAGACTGATTTCTGAACTTGATCTCCTCAGTCAGAAGGGAATGATGGATGGATGGAACGAGGACATGCAGAAAAAAGAGAAAGAGTTATGGGGAAAACTGGAGGCAAGAGAAAGATAGGAAGGAATTTATTAAAAACAAAAATCCAAGGTCAAATGGCTGCAGGATGGGGAAAAGAATACCAAGTTTTTTCATAGTTCAATGATCTAGAACAGGAACAATTCACGATTCCAAAAACTCAAAAAAATGGATGGCAGCAGGATTGAAACCAGAGGGGAGATCGAAGAGGAACTTTCCCTCTATTTTTCGGAGATCCTCAATGAATATGTCCATGGAAGGGAGAGAGATATATCTCAAATCACACGCTTAATCCCTTCTACTATCACTAGGGAAAATAATGAGATGCTCATCAAACCGGTCTCTCTTCAGGAAGTTGAAGAAGCAGTCAATCAGATGGCCCTGGGGAAATCCCCTGGTCCGGATGGCTTCACATCCAATTTCTTCCACCACTTCTAGGATATGGTGAAGGGAGAGATAGTGAAAATAGTTGAATAATCAAGACTAAAGAAGGGGGTTTTAACATCTTTCAATGTGACATTCCTATCCCTCATCCCCAAGGAGACGGGCACTGACATCCTAGACAAGTTCAGACCTATAGCCCTCTGTAATGTGATCTACAAGATTATCTCCAAATTTATCGCCAATCGTCTGAAGTCTCTTCTCCCCTCCTTGATCTGTCCAGAATAAGCTGGCTTCATGGAAGGGCGTCAGATCCTAGATGGGGTCATCCTCATGCATGAAGTTCTTCATTCATTGTAAAGCTCTCGACAGCTAGGTATGTTGATCAAACTTGATATAGCAAAGGCCTATGACAAATTAAGTTTGAAATTCATTTGCATAATGTTGGAAGCCTATGGTTTCTGCCAAGACTGGGTTGAATGGGTCATGGGTCTTATATTCTCTCCGTTTTTCAGCATTCTTCTGAATGGAACCCCGACTCGTACCTTCCAACCATCCAGGGGTATTAGGCAAGGTGACCCTCTCTCTCCATTTATCGTCATTCTAATGGCAGAGGGCTTGAGCCATCTCCTTTAGACCCAGGTGAAAAATGGAGAGTTGAGAGGCCTTCGTCTTCAGGATAACATGGACCCTCAGACTCACCAACAATTTGTCGATGACACCATGCTTATGGGGCACCCTTCAGTACAAGAAGAGAGAAGCTTCAAAAAATGTTTGTCGCTCTTTTCCAAGGCCTCGGGTCTTACAGTAAACCCAGCCAAATCCCAAGTCTTCTTCCTTAATATAGCCCCAGCCACTCAAAGGAACATCCTCCGCATCCTGGGTTTCGCAAAGGGTTCCTTTCCTTCAAAATACTTAGGTTTCCCCCAAGGTATGCGAAAACTAAAACAAACCTCTTGGCTTGAAATCCTTGACAGAATGAAGCAAAAACTTGCAAACTGGACCTGAAGACCTCTAAACCTCCCTAACAGGCTTGTCCTGTTAAAATCGGTGTTACAGGCGATGCCTATTTACCTGTTCTCTGTCCTATCTGCTCCTAAGTCCATTCTCCATGAAATCTGAAGCATTCAACAAAAATTTTGTAGGGCAGTCGTGAAGATAAGGCCAAATTTTCCCTGGTTAGATGGGACAGTATATGTTGTCCCAAGTTAAAGGGGGGGTTGGGCCTAAGAGACCCAGGAATTATGGCTGAAGTCCAAGGTGCGAAAGTCTGGCAGAGGTGGGTCACCCACACATCCGAACCATGGGCTTGACTATGGCACCTCAAATATAGACGTGATAGGCCCTTATCCTAATTAATTCGCTACAACAAAGACCAGCAGGGATCCCCCATATGGATGAAGGCTAAAGGTGGCCGACAACTGGTGCAACAACATAGTTTTTAGGAAATTTGGGATGGGAGGAATGCTAAGTTCTGGGAGGACTTATGGAATCAATTACCATGGCTCGGTGACAACCCAATATGGACTCCTATTCAGGAACTATCTAGGGTGAATGGTAGGATACAAGTGCACCACTTCTGGCAAGAGAGGATCATTAACAAGAGGAGGTGCTAGAACTTCATCAAAAAACCTGATCAAATAGAGGCAGCGGACTAGGAGGATTTATAGGAGGAAATGCTTAATCGATGCATAAGGCTCACAGAGGGACAGGATGTGCTAATATGGGGATACACGGACAGAGTGATGTTTACCATCAAGGAAGCCTACAAAATTTGAATCGAGACTTGAGTAGAGGAAGAGGAAACTTGGAAGAAGATATGGACCTTAAATTTATGGCCCAAGGTTGGTCTCTTTGCTTGGTTGGTGGTTAGAGGTCGTATCCTCACCTATGAGAATCTTTGGAAGCGTGGTGTCCACGGTCTATCCCAATGCTGATTTTGCTCCCGGGCGGAAGAAACCACAAGCCATCTTCTTGATTGTTTCCCTTTTGCCGCAACCATTTGGGATAAGGGGGCCATTGGATTTTGAAGAAGTGACAGGCAGAGAGCTTAGCCAGCTAGAACCCTGATGGAATGGAATCATAAAACCTTCAAAATAGAATTATTAGAACCATATGGAATGCCTTACCTGGAATGATCATGTGGTGCATTTGGAAGGAAAGGAATGGGAGAATCTTCCGTGATAAGCGTAACTGCATTGAGAAGGTATAGCATATGGTGAAGGACAACCTTCTCTCCTCCATCAGAAGTATGCAATGGCACGACGAGGACAAGCTCATTCCTGAAAACGAAGTGCACATTGGGGAATTTTGGGGACTCGACAAAACTCAGATGAATGGGCTTTGCAAGCATGACAGAATCCTTCAACCTTCAAGTCCTAACTTTTAGTCGGCGCCACCTCCACAGGTGTTCAAGCTCAACTTTGACGAGGCATCTAGGGGAAACCTAGGCGACGTGAGCTATGGGGGATTATGCAAAGAATCACAAGGACGGGTGATTTTCATCTTTTTGGGGGCCATTAGCTGAGATACTAACAATTTCGTTGAGCTCGAAGGTATGATTCAAGGACTGGAATGTCTGGTGTGCAGTGACTGCTTCCCTCTTATAATTAAGGGAAACTCCAACATCATGATACAGGTAGCGAGGCAGTTAGTGTATGGACAAGTCAGCGGACAATTTTCCACTAGCTGGAGGCTAGCCAGTCGCCTCAACACTCTCCATGACATGCTCCACGCCCATTCAGCTATCTCTTTTAGCCATGTCAGAAGGGATGCCAACAGGGAAGCGGACCTCCTTGTGAATGTGGGGGTGGAGGGTGAGATGGCACACCAATGGGGCCCTCTCAAGAACTTTGAAGCTGATGACTAGGCCCATCATTGGCAATAGATGGTTGCACATGATCTTGAGGGTGGGACATAGGTGGCATGCCCAAATGCTATGGTAGTTAGAGGTGATAGACGGCGTGAGTACGCCATGACAGGCCCCCATTAAGATGCTTGACCGTATCAATGTGGCAAGCAAGCAGATCCATCAATGGATGTCCTTGGGCATTATATTTTTCGTTGGAGCTACATGCGAAAAGACGGGCGGGGTTGGGAGTGATAGTCGAAGCAACTGGACATTAATTTTTGGCAATGGATCCACCATGGGAAAGGGTACGAGGAATATTGTTTGCATCATAGCCATGACGTTGTCAAGGTTCATCCTAAGACGGTTAATGATGCTACCTTTTCCTTTTTATTGTCTGCCCCTCTGTTCATCTCACTTTCATCGCTTGGCATTTCTCTCTATTTCTCGGTTACGCTGGTTCTCCCCGTGGCCCTTCCACCTTGCTTGTGTGTGGCTCACTGTCTCTTCCTTCTCCCGTGCGTTAGCCCCAATTCCCCTCCTATGGAAAATGGCCCCGAAACATTTGATGGTCAAGGGGAAATCTCTTGGAGACTCCTCAATTGAGCAGGGAACTGCGAAGAACCCTCGTAGGGTGACACAAGCGCAAATCCAAGCCCGAGAAGAAGTTGATTTCTTCAAAGACGATATTCCTCTGAAAATTCACCGGGAAGTGGAAGGCAAGGATGAGGATCTATGGCATACGGTAAAAACCATGTCTAAGGAAGATCTCCACCAAGAGGTGGCAGACTGGGTTTTGGACCCCAGCACCACTGCGGGGCACGCAGTGGCTTACGATCATCTCCTAATGCAATACTAGGTCAATATGAAACTGGTTGGCCAATCATATATGGAACAGGAAGCGAAACAGGTAGGGGACGAGGAACCAGTTAAAGCCTGGAAGTTCCATAATGGCAAATGTCATTTGATCCACCAGAATGTGGATATCATTGCCTCAAGGCCCGGGGTTGCCTTCTACGCTATTGGCAAAGGTCTTGAGGAAGCTGCACGTCTGCAGGATAACTGTGGAACATGTGGTAAGAAGCACAAGCGTGTCCTTTCTCCCTCTCAGCCTGTTGTGGTCTCTCATGGTGCGGCCTCAGTCCCGGCTCAAGCAATGGTTTCCAGCATGCCCTCGGCCTTCACGAAAATGGTTTGACGTCCCATGTCTAGTTTTTTCTTCATAGTTCTTTATTCGGATGGTAAATATTAATGTCCATTTTAGTATTGTCTCGGTATTTATTGTTGGCATCTCCGTTGGCATGTTTTTTGAGAAATTTGGTCTTATGCAGGGGGTTTCCCCATCCCTGATTTTGAATGTTATGGCCTGCGTGCCCGTTGAAAGTTTGGACTCGGTTCTCTCCCTGGAAACTGGTTTTTTGCTGCCCAAGTCCAGCGCTATGGTGCGTCTCAACACGCCAGCTATCTGATGGAGATGTTTTGTATCACTGCTATGTAATGGTTCTCTATTGATGTATTATAATTTCTTTATTTACAAAAAAAACTATACTTTATTATTTAACAGCCTTACAATTAATGAAAGAGTGTCTGCTAACCCACAAGAGGAAAATGACAAGTGGCAAAGACCACTCAGTGAGAACTCAAGATGTAGGAGGCATCATCCCCAAAAATGAGGTTTGCACTCCTAGTTGAGTTGCTAAAGAGAGGGAGGCTCATAAATGAACAAGTCCTAGGAAAAATACTATTTAATAGTATGTTCATGAGAAACATGAGGCTAGCATTGGACAGGCATTAACATTTGTATAATGCAAGATATGACGCATTGAGATATTTTTATCTTGTGGTTCAACAAATAGGCTCGAGGGTTCTGGAGCAAGTAAATTGGCTCCTCTGGGAGTTGGTTGGGAGGAACAACTTCTTCACTTTTGTTTCCCCAATGTTGGTTCCAGGTTCCTACTCTGTTTCTTATGAACAATTTTAGATGCAGTAGGATGTATAAGTGAAATGTTAAATTCCAGTTATATTTCCAGGTAGTACTGTTTATGCATTTTTGGAATACCATTACCCATGTTTTGTATATCCTAGATCTAATAAATATCGAAGTAGAATCTACTTTCATTCTCAGTTATCTCACTGTTGTTACGCTTGAATGATTTAGAATTTATGAATCCACATCTAATGGATTGAATCCTCTATTTTTACATGGTATCGGATGTTCCTACTCTATAGTTCCTTTCTCAATTGATTCTATAATTCTACCTTAATTCTGCATTATGATTTTAGGTTGCGAAATGAAAATTTAATGCTTGTTTATATTTTAGATTTGAGTTATTCAATGTGGCGGTTGAAACTGTTTTACATAGAGAAAAACTTTAATTGAAATGTGTAAATCTCTTAAGCAACTTAGCACAGTTGGTTAAATGTTATCGAATCCTGTTCACATGGTGAAATCAAGGCATGACAGCAAGCACTAAGATAGTTTCCAGATCCATTTAACTTATAGTGAATTAAACCACCATATCAACAAGAAACTTGTTGAATCGTCAAAGCTAAATGTTTATCCACAAAGATTAGAAGATCAACGGTCCAGGTCTAATCCACATCTAGATCGATAGTTCACAAAAGTTAACGAAGTCCGATTTCCACATCAAATCAGATCCAAAATCAAGATTCAATCCAGAAGAATCAACAATGCGAAAAGTAGATGTAGAATGCTAAAGTGAAAAGTCAAGAACTAAGTTAACAGAGCTTGAAATTTCCAAAGTTCGATTTTCGCATCAAATAAATTGACGGTTAAAATTTTATCCTCAAAGAAGATCAACGACCGATATTGTTTATGAAGGTTTCATTGTGCAATCTGCAAGGATCATATCAACGGTCGAGACATACGCCCCAATACATCAACAACGTGGAAGGTATACTAAGCCAAGTTAACAGAATTTCATGTTTTCTTCACCTCGAGGTCCGCCTGCGGAAGGAGGGAGGTGGAAAATGGGAAAAGGGTTAAGGAAAAAAAAATTCCAACTTCTTTGGTCCGTAGCAGAAGATCAAATGCGGAATGTGGAAAGAAGGAAAGCCGAAATACCAAGTGACCGTTTTATGAACTTTCCAACTTTCGAGGTCCGCAACGAAAGGCAGAAAGGTGAAAGTCAAAGGCGGAAAGACGAAAGACCAAGTGCTCATTTTATGAAGTTTTTGACTTTTGGGGTCCACAACGAAAGGCGGAAAGGCATAATTCAGAAGGCGGAAATCTGAAAGACCAAGTGATCATTTTATGAAGTTTTCGACTTCCGAGGTCCGCATCAGAAGGAGGAAAGAAAAAGGAAGAAAGGCAGAAAGCTGAAAGTCCAAGTGATCATTTTATGAAGTTTATGACTTCCGAGGTCCACACCGAAAGGAGGAAAGGTGGAAGGAGGAAATTCGAAATACCAAGTGATCGTTTTATGAATTTTTTGACCACCGAGGTCCGTAGCAAAAGTCAGAAAGCAAACGGTGGAAAGGAGGAAGTAGGAAGGCAAAAAGACAAAAGATAAGGTGGTCGTTTCGTTGAGTTTCGATTTATGGATTCCTCAGCGGAAGGTGGAAGACTGAAGGTGGGAGGAGGAAAGAGGTTTGAAGGACTCTGTCGCACCTCGGGTTTCCGATCTCTAGATTTTGCAGCAGGAGGAATAATGCAAAATGCAGAACGCAAAATCAGAACTGCAGAATGGTTCTTGTGGAAGAACAATAACTTAGCTTTCTGCGTTTTTGTTTGGAAATCTATTCTATTTGAAAATATGGTTTCTATGTTTTGTTGAGGAGATGATGATAATTTCATATGACCTGTGTTATGCTTCAAAATCTATATATTTTTTATAATACTTCATAACATATAGGTATTTGTCTAATTTGTTTGAAGATACATGGCTGTAAAAAAAAATTTATGTTTGAATTTTGAGATATGTTACACACTCTATCTTAGACAATGCAATTATCGTCTAGTAAATGCTTCACCAAACAAAAACCAAAGAATTGATCAAGCACAAAATAGTTTTTTGGGAGTTGTATCATTAATCGTTGAAATGATTAGAATCAAGGTTTTATGGTTTTCCACTAAGAATTTTCAAATATTTAACGCTTACATAATAATAGTTATAGGATATAATTTAAATTTATAGTGTAGTAATGATAGTTTATTTTTGATGCAAGGCATCCTCCTCTCCATTTAAAATTCCAAGTTCAATGCTAGATCAAGCCTAGGAAGGGGTCTACACATTTTGATTTAATAGTCCCTAGACTATTAAATCAATCCGCATTCTGTTTGTTTTGGATAGGGACGTTTTATCATGCATTGTAGTGGTTTTTTTTTAGGTTACAGGACCACTCAGGGATCAGGGTAACCGTTTTGGATTAAATAGCTAGGTTGTATAGGTTGAAAGGGTTCCATCTTTCAAAAGAAAACTACGTTTTGCAGAGAGGTGGACAGACCTATTTCTTTACCGACTTGTAAATATTTGAGGAGGCTGAAGGAGGGCCAAGAGTTGTGTGTAATTGCTTTTATTTCCCTAATAGAACTTAGCCATGTGTTCTGACTGTTGTTAGTCTAGATGTGTGCAATAATTTGAGTAGTGTAGTTGTGCAAAGCGATTTTGGCATTTTCATTAATATTTGTAGATTTATCTTCCATTATTGGTTTAAGAGTTGGATTTTGTTCGAATTGTTGAAGGATAGGGTAGATGCATGAATAGGAGTACTAGACTCATCAATTGAAGAGGTTGAAATCCCAATTGATCAATTCTTTGATCAAATCCATGCAAAACACAAGTTTTTTGACTTAACGAGTTTTTGCAGAAAACAGACGGTGGAGATTGGATCCGTAGATGTAGATTTGAAGGTCCAAGAGGAATCCACAACTGGAGTTGTGAGGGAGATAACGGATCTGCTAAGGTTTTGGAGATCCACATAAAAAGAAAAATCGACAGCTGTGGTGAAGGCCGCAACGAAAATATCTAACGGTCGAAAAATTTTGTGGAGAAAGAATTGCAGGTAGAAAGTTGTGGAGGTACAACTTTGGAAATTCAGAATTCCACATCCTGCATCTTGCAATCCAAGTTACGGAGAGCTATTTTGGTAAATCGATATCTGGCATCCTGCATCCCACATGCGGAAAGGAAGATGTGGAAACAGAGTTGCGAAATGCCTATTGCGGAAAGGCAGAGGCGGAAGGAAAAATGCAGGAAGGAAATTTTAGTGTGGAATTTGGCATTTAAAGATAAATTTGGAGATCTTACCAAGTGTAGGAAGCTAAAGATACTAGAGGTGGTGATTAGGTTGGTTTTGGTCCGAACCCCTGCACCATTTGTGGTATCATAGCAAGGATAAAATCGTGTGAGAGAGGAATCTTGCAATATTAATTTGCAATTTGAGTTCATCATGTTGATTTCTGACCAAAGGAGTTGAGAAGGACATTGTGGTATGGGAACCCTCACAACAGAGTGTTGTACGAGAGGAATGCAAATTGTAATCCTGTAAAGAGCATAGGAAGTTCTCAAACCTTCTCTCTGAGACCAAGAGAAATGCCAAGAGGTCAAGTAGGAGGAATCTTGATGAGGTGTTAAGAGGGTAGGCTTGTTTGCAGTACATCATGAGTGTGGGAAAGCTCATATAGGTGGTATGGAAGGTGGCTACGGAAAGTCATCTAAGGGGTTTAAGAGGAAGCCACAATAGAAAAAGGGAAGATGCCAGAGAAAATGGTGTGAAGAGGATGAGTCAAAGCGAATTTTATAGAGAGGTTGTTGAGATGAAGGAAAGGCTTAGTAAGGTGACTGAACTATTGCATGAAGAAGCTATAGGAGGTCAGTATTATGTACGGAGGTTTAAGAATAAGGTGCAATGTCCTGTAAAGAAGTTATGTGCCAAGGATCTCAAGTACAAGCATAGTGTTTTGACGAAGAAGGAGGAAAGGCTCAGGGAAGCTGAGCATGAGGAAGTTCACATGATGTGTGACCCTGAGCAAGGTGTGTACCTTGAAGAAGAGAAAGAGGATTCTGATACAGAGTTTGTTGTTAAACTCTTGGACATGGAAAGGTGTTCATATCAGTGTGAGATGGGAGAAGAGGATGTTGAAGTGAGGTCTACTGAGGATCTCAAAGACTATTTTGAAGAAATAGTGCAGCATGAAAAGATGGATGAGGAGGCATGTGTTGAGGATGAAGTGCCTTATGTTTTTCAAACTAATAATATGTCTTTAACTGCAGGTTACGCAGGTTGAACAGAAGGACATTAACTGAACATTTTCCAACAATTTGAAGAGGATGAAGATGAAGGTAAAATCATGGACATGTGGAATGTCTATATTTTACATATCTATTTGCCGACTTTGTTATAGGTATTATGAAAATGGATAGTTGGGATGGTGAATTATGAAGCATGGTTTTCTAAAGGCAGTAAAATTTCCTTTCATTTGCTAAAGGAAAATGCAGAGGACGAAATTGTCTTGAGAGACAATATGGCAGCTCAAGATTGGGATGAAGATGTTGAAAGGTGTGGCAATGACATTATTGTAATGTGGAAATGGAGGAAGGCTTTGAACGTTATTTATACTTCTAAGAAAATTAAGGTCACAGTGGAGGAGGGCATCCAGATAGGAAAATTTCAGCAAAGAAGCAGGCTGGATGAGGACATAGATGAGTTATGACATCTCATGTAGAGATGTAAGAGGAACAATGAAAATGAGGTTTAGAAATTTATTTGGAGGACTGTGGAAGACTGGGAAGTTCATTAAAAGAATAACGAACAGTAGCTGTTACAAAACAAAGTCTGGGATCCAGGTATATTGCAGCTGGAAGACTATGACCTGGAGGTCATATTTCTTTTTCCTGGGGAGTCTGATGCAGGAGCATCCTGCTTTCCATTTCAAATTCCAAGTTCAATGCTAGATCAAGCTGAGGAAGGGGTCTACACATTTTGATTTAATAGTCCCTAGACTATTACATTGTAAATAACTTATGTTTTTATGAATATTGTATATAATGATGAGTCATTCTACTTATTCATAGGTTGTTAGAGCTGTAGGAATAATAGTGAGTCGTGACTCCCTGCGTGAAGATCAAGATGCATTCTGTTTGTTTTGGATAGGGACATTTCACCATGCATTGTAGTGGTTTGTTTTTACGTTACAGAACCACTCAGGTATGGGGGTAACCATTTAGATTAAATAGCTAGGTTGTAGAGGTTGAAAGGGTTCCATCTTTCAGAAGAAGAAGAAACTACGTTTTGTAGAGAGGTGGACATACCTATGTCTATATCGATTTGTAAATATTTGAGGAGGCTGAAAGAGGGCCAAGAGTTGTGTGTATTTGATTTTATTTCCCTAATAGAATTTAGCCATGTGTTTTGAGTGCCGTTATTCTAGATGTATGCATTAATTTGAGCAGTGTAGCTATGGAGAGCGATTTCGGCGCTTTCATGAATATTTGTAGATTTCCCTGCAATTGTTGGTTTAAGAGTTGGATTTTGTTGGAATCGTTGAAGGATAGGGTATATGCATGCATAGGAGGACTAGACTAATGGGTCCAAGAGGTTGAAAGCCAGTTGATCAACTCTTTGATCAAATCCGCGTAGAACACAAGTTTTATGACTTAACAAGTTTTTGTAGAAAATAGACGATGGAGATTGGATCTGCAAATGTAGAGCTGGTGGTATTGGAGAAATCCACAACTAGAGTTGCGAGGGAGATAACGGATCCTCCAAGGTTTGGGCAATCTGAATAAAAAGGAAAATCGATGACTGTAGTGAAGGCCGCAACAAAAAGATCTAACGGTCGAAAAATATTGCGGGGAAAGAACTATGGGTGGAAAGTTATGAAGGTGCAACTTTGGGAATTTGGAATTCCGCATCCCACATCCCGCAATCCAAGTTGCGGAGGAGGAGTTATAGAGATGGAATTACAAAGAGCAATTTTGGAAAAGAGAGATACTGCATCCCGCTTGCAAAAAGGCGAATGCATAAATGGAGTTGCGGAACGCCTGTTGTGGAAAGGTGAAGACAGAAGGAAAATTGCGGGAAGGCAATTTTAGTGTGAAATTTGACGTTTAAAGCTAAATTTGGAGATCCTGTCCAGTGTAGGAAGTTGAAGATCATGGAGGTGTTGGTTGGGTTGGTTTTGTTCCAAACCCCTGCACCAATTGTTTAAACATATAATTAGTTACCTTGATTTAAACATGGATTTTTCCAGGAGGAAAGGAAATTGAAATTTTTAGCTTGAAATTTGACCCAAAAAAATAAATTTTGAATTAACCAAATTACATATAGAAATTATTAATATTGGTAAAACTTATTTTCAATGATATATATATATATATAGGTAAAACTTATTTTCAATGATAGCTAATTTGGTTAATTCAAAATTAATTCTTTTGGGTCAAATTTCAAGCTAAAAATTTCAATTTCCTTTCCTCGTGGAAAAATCCATGTTTAAATTAAGGTAGCTAATTATATGTTTAAACAATTGCACCATTTCTCTTTAAAATTATGTCTTTTTTTTACATAAATATTACTTAATTGATAATCTTAATAAACAAGAGCCACGAGGTGGCAATGTCCTCGACATTCCATCCGTGATACCTAGTGGTTTGCAATTGTCTATGGAAAAAAATAAAACTCAATAAAAATAGATTAAATTTTGTTATAGCCTACATAAATCTCAATAAAAATAGAATAAATGTTGTTATAGCCTACTTAGTTATCCTTTTGAGGATGGTAGAGATTTGACTACTTAGAAGACTCTAGACTCAAGTTCTATTTCAATGAATCCAAAGTGAGGATGAGCTTTACCAACTTTGCAAGAACGACTACTACATCTCAAATAGGCCATGAAGGACATAAAGCCAAGCCTAAATACAAAGTGAGGATGAACCATTTTTTATTAGCTAGATGATAAATTGATGATGCTTGTTTTGTGGTTAAGCTAATTCCTTCAGTATTAGAGTATTAGAGTTCAAAACCAGCTTCTCCTTTTAAAATGGTACCCATCTCTCTCTTGGAGTTGCACATTTGGGCTTGAAAAGTAAATATTTGAATAATGCTAAGCCAATATAAGAAAAGGAAGAAATTGAAAGAAAGCAAAACCTTCATCATTGAAGGAAAACTCACCACCTACCCTTCAATCAAATAGAACAGTTTTAGTAAAGTAAGACAACAATTTCCATTATTACATATATCATAATAACCACTTACGTTTAAGTATACACCTATCTTAAAAAAAACCTATTAATAAAAATTAATAATGTTTTGAATTATTTTTTTTATCATGAAAATAAGTGGATTATTTGCCCATTCTTTGAAACGGTTTCTTAATATTTTCAATAGTATTTTGACAGAGGGCAGATGTCAAATTCCAAGACTTCCTCAATAATTTGAGTTAAAATGAAAAAACCATAGACATCACATAGATTATTTTAACACACTTATCAAATAAAAAAAACCATATGGACTTTATGTAACAATTTTATACATATATATTTAAACACACACACACATGTATAATAAAAATATGTAAATTAAAATTAATTTACCTCTTACTCAAATACACTATGATAAAAATATTTATATTATGAAATTTTAAAATAAAAATAAATATCATTCTAATATATTTAGACATTGCAAGATATTTTATCCTTTCCTAAAATTTTGTTAAACATTTTACAATACCATTAAGTAATCAAAATTAACATAAAACTAAAAATAAATAAATAAAAATAGGTGGTTGGTTTTGATATGTCATTCATGAGATTTGAGGGTAGATGGCCTCACTCAACCTAATCAATTTGGAAAAATAAAAAAAATAAAAGATGAAGTTGCAAAGAAACATAGTCCCTACATAAAGGATATAAATATAGTCACTTTAATTGCAGCTTGAGTTTGTATTGGTAATTATTAAACATTATTAAATAAATGCACATTGAACATTCTTAACTAAATGCATGATAGTAAAAGTTATGAGCATTGCTCAGGCTGGATAGAGGTAGATCTATGAATAGGTAGCCTCTAGTAGAGCTGAGAGGACCCACCCGTTTTGACACTAGAACCCACCCAAATTACCAAAGGGCACGAACGCCAGTTTCCTTGTTACTGATTAAAGTTAGTCCTTCCCAAAACAACCCAATCAATCAATGTTGACCTTAGTGCTAAAGCAATAATGAAATTCCTTGTCCAAGTCGCTTCAATTAGGGTTTGTACCTGTAAAATTAGGGTTTCTCATTATTATTGTATAACATGTCACTTGATTGATTCACTAGTCACTCAGATCTTTTCACGGTTCAGGCACACATATTTAGGGTTTTATGTAATCATAGAGAAACCAGCTCACCAAATTAGGGTTTGTACCTGTAAAATTAGGGTTTCTCATTATTATTGTATAACATGTCACTTGACTGATTCAATAGTCACTCAGATCTTTTCACGGTTCAGGGCACACATATTTAGGGTTTTATGTAATCATAGAGAAACAAGCTCACCATATTATCACCACTCATTATTATTGTATAGCATGTCACTTGACCGATTCACTAGTCACTCAGATCTTTTCACAGGTTTAATGTAATCATAGGGAAACCAACTTACCATCTTATCACCACTTGTCTACCTCAAGAAGCATGTTTTAAGCATGCCAACTGAACTCTATAAAAAAGGCTGCATGGCAGCGCATACCTGCCGATGCTGCATTTATAGGTACTGAGAGATTGGGAGGTTTCTGATCTAGACGTTGTCTATTTGGAAGCTTAGTGCTTTCCCTTTAGCTTAGAGGTTTCATAATCTTTAGCCTCACGGAGGACTGATTATCCACCGCCTGAACTTATTGTTTATCTATATGTAATTACGGCATACCCTAATGTTCAAAGAAGTATGGTGAAGGCATTACGTACTCCAGAAAATTGGATCAATAATAAAAAACGCCTTTGCTCCAGCTACGTTGGCTGGTTGCTTTGCTCCGGGTGCTGCGTTTGGGTAAACTACATCTTGAGCTCTTTCTGCATGGTAATGCCGTAAAAATTTATCAACTATTTTTTGTGTTTTGTTTTTCTAAATTACTAATCTCCACTCGTCTTGCACTTGAAACCATTTCTGAAACATTGTCTGTGGGAAGATAGTCTTCTTACATATGGCAATCTTCTAAGCAAACTCCATTTTAATTTTTGTTATATAGCATGGTAGATATCCACATGGCCTACAAAGATGAACCCTATCATAATAAAAATACAAGTTAAAACGATCACGTTATTAATATATTAAATTGTTCAAGATGTATTATTTTGAATATTTAACACTCCTCCCTATAAAAAATAGTACACGGACTTATGGAACTTTTACATGGTTTGTCAAGCATGTAAAATGTAATGACAGATGGAACATGGTCATGATGCACCTTAGGGCAGATGGAAAATGGTTGTCATGCATGTAAAGACAGATGGAGAAGCTGGTGAAGCAAACGCTAGATCTTACATGATAATATATATCTGATATGAAGCAAACGAAACTTTGGCTAGTCCCAATGTAATTACCAATTACAGATTTAGCAATCAATAACCACTGAGCAAAAGAGCATTAAGCTATCGTAGTGGAGGACCATCATGCATTCAACGATATGGTACTTATGCACCTGTTTCGGCCATCATTGTTGAATCATCCAGGGATATTGGGTAGACAAAAGGTATGCGTTTGTCATTTCCAATAGACAATAGACAATCATAGCCTATGGTCGACATAGCCAGTTTCATTCCCATGAGGCCGCGGATAAGTAAAGAGATTGACATTAACAGAAAGACCCCCGTCAGCCTCTAAGTTCTTGGACCCAACTGAGTTTGCTAAGTCGTGATCCCACTTTCTCCAAATTAGCCGGTCTTCTGAGAATGTCGAGAAGATGGGTGGTGTATCAAACAGAGGAACTTGAAGTTTTACCGCTTCCTCAACATTGTTTGTGCGCGGGAGGCCATTTGCTGAATTTATGCATTTTGATGGCTAGCAGGAGCTTGAGCTTGTCTTAACCATGCCATTTTACAGCTGTTATATAAATTTAATTTGGTATGTATTTACCAGTAATAGCTCGATAATTTTTGCAATATCTTGACGTTGATAAATATCAATTCGCTGGAATGATAATTTGTAGTCTGAAAATATTTTGGTGTGCTAAAATATTTCCGTAGAAAATTCGTTGGCTCATCATTTTATTTTGTAAACTGAAATTACAGAAAAATATTGAATTACATCAGATAGAAGAAGAGATATGATTTAAAAAAAAAAAAATAGAAATATTGCATATGGATTCATGATGACCGCCTCTTAGAAGTTGGGATTTTCACACTAATCTCTATGCAATTACATCCTCAAAGTATGTAGGAAGTCTACAGGACTCGACTATTGAGCCAATGACGCCGAATGCAACTCCGAAGATTTTGTCGGTTAAAGCAAGCATTGAACAGGGGTTTCTAAAATCTCATACTAGTATAGTTATTTTAATTGCTGTGCCATGCAAATGAAGCAACTAAAATTTTAAGTAGTTTCATTCTAGTAAATGAATTGCATGAATTTAAATGTTTCTTTTTTTAATCAGTGTAGTTCTTTCATGGGATGAGATTTTAAATTCATGGATTTATCAGTTTAAATCCATACAAGCAAGATTTTCCTGCTATGTATTGTAAACATGAATCATCCATCCACACAGCATAATACCCCGCCTAGGCTAAGTAATACGCCATCCAAGCTCTACCAGCATTGAGTACCAACATCTATTCAAGACTTATCGAGGGAGATTGGATCATACAACCGGGTCCATACGTTCCTTTATTGATCGAGGCACCCTCACTATAGATGTAAGTCATCATATTACATATATGAACCATAAATGCTAACACCAGCTGATTTCCTCAAGGGAAGGGCCACTGCCTGCCGAGTCATACCCCCAGCAAAAAGTAGTAGTTTCTTCCTTACCTTACAAGATAGGAATGGCGGCATTTGCCACCACCTACCCAGCCTTAGATGTTAGTTGCGTATTCTACCCAGCTTTGATATCTTTCGTAACAATTATAGTGATCTAAAGTGATGCTTTACCTTTTGCCCGTATCAAAATCAAGCTATAAATAAGCGTGAAATCACTATAAAAATTGAAACCGAAATTGCATATATAATTCATTGCGATTATACATTCAGATAAGCGTGAGATAGGGAGGGATGAGGCTCGATCTAATGCAAGCACTTTCCTAAATACACAACCGAATGATCGAATAGAGGCACGATCTAATGCAAGCACTTGGCTGAATATATGACCTACTAATGCAGGCACTTGGCTAAATACATGGCCTAAAGTGATCTTGTTGAGTATAAAGAAGGGGGCCTCCCTCTTGTGTGCCCCTTTGTCTCGAGTGGTACCAGTACTTACTCTTCCCTAATTGAGTAACCACATTTGAGTAACTAAGCTTTCTATTCTCTGCAGCAGCTGTTCTCAGGTTCTAAATGGAGAAATAATGTTTAGCCTCTAGCATTGAGGATTTGTATTCACTGTGGAGTGAGAAAGTGGAGAAAAGAAGGCCATTAAAGTACATTGTGGGTTGTTCCCATTGGATAGATGTGCTATTGTCTGTGCAAGGAGTGCCGATTTCCTGTCCAGTGACAGAGGAATTGATAGAACTAGCCCAAAAGGCAATTGCTAAAGAAGGGTCATTGGCTAAAGGGGTGTAGGCTGATTTGGGCACTGCTACCGGTGCCCTTGCCATAGGTCTGGCGCAGTTAATAGACCCAGAAGGTCACGTAGTAGCAGTGGATCTCAGCCATGTTGCCATTGTTGGCTACAATGTACATAGATATGAGTTGCAGGTATGTCTCGGGAGAAACAGTCTATTACTTGTCTATATATTAAGCTTGTATGTATATTAAGCAAGCTAGTACCTTGCCAGCTTCTGTCGATCTTCTGTCGATTTTCCCTCTCTTCCTCTGTTTTCCAAATCTAGGATGGAAGCAATAGCAACATTTTCCAAATGGAGCATGGAAGTAATAACAACTTGACCATTTCGTGCATCAACTTACCATTTCTCTATTTCGTGTGTCCACTTACCATTTCTATGGACGATGTTGTTGGAAAAATGTAATTACTCGCAGATTTGTACTTGACTTCCAGCCGACTCTGTCAGAGTCTGTACAAGTCAAGATCTTGTTTGTCAGTCTGAAAAGAGGGAAGAGTCCACGATTCGGCAATGTATACCATGTCAAATTTATTTCTGAAGCTAAGTTGTTAGGTAGATAGTTATTACAATCTTTAATGGTGAGTCAATAGACCCATGCACAAGCAATTTTCAGGTTGCCTATAAATAGAAGAAGCAAATTGTAAATCAGTTTACACAGACATTAGACAGCAGAGGAACTCAAAGTGAGAAAGAGAAGTGTAACACCCCGGTTTTGACCCCGTTGCATTAAATGTACATGATGTATATATTGTAATGATCATGGTGTGGAGCTAAAGGCCAAGGCACCACTATTGATCGGTTATGCTATGTTTTGGGTTTAAATTTGTCACCGATGGTACATCGGGGTATGCGGCATACATATCAAGTTTTAGCATCATGTAGATATGCATATTTAATTAAAATGAACCCGACCAGCTACGATCGCGGCAACTAAATTGAGAATGGGCATGATTTTCACAAGGATAAGGGTGGGGAAATTGTCAAACCTTGGGCAATGAGGGAAAAACCCATGTGTCACCACCTTGTCTTACCCAACCACCTCCATTAAGAATTGCTGGTGGTGGTTGAGGCAGTTATTGTTTTTGGGAGTGGGATGGAAGGACTGTCAGTCCTTGCCTACACGCACACTCCACCCGTGGTTGACTTCATAGTGGCAAAGGGAAAACCACTGCCATCACTCCAGGGGACTCACGATTGCATTTCACTCCACTGCACATCCTCTCCATTGTCTTTTCACCTCCACGCACATGATTTACCTGGTTTTACTCCTGCAGGGATTCCACTCTCCCCACGACAGTGCTGAAACGCTCACGCACCCCCTACTCGCATCTATCCATTGTCTGTTCATCCACGCACAAGCTAGGAGCTGTTCGTCCTCACGCAGGGACCGTTGCCTGTTGATTATTCTCACGCACGGGAGTTTACTTGGTTCTACTCACGTTGTTCTCCTCTACGGATTCTGTGGACAGTGTGGGCAGATACCTACCTCACAGGATGATTTCGGGTTGCTGTGGTCTCCCTTACGTTGTGATTGTTGCGGTATTCTTTACATTTCGGGTCTGGTGCAAGCTTCCCTCATGCACAGACTGTTTGTAGTCGTTTTCCCCATGTTGTGAGAAGTGCTCACTAATTTCCTTTGGAACTGTATAATTCGCTTGGGAGTATTTTCCCCTGTGATTGTGTTTGTTGTTACGCTTTGGGGCTGATGTAGATTTTTTGGAGTCATTTTGGCCACGAGAGGGCCAAGAACGACTCAGGAATTGTTTCCCCTATTAAGTTATAACCGTTGATTGATTGCGTACGTGCAATGGTTGGTCTTTGTACTGTGTAGGGAGCAGGGATGGGGGCTTGGTTTGCTTGATAAACCTGGTGGATGGAAACCACATAGACCGAGCTAGAGGGCTGGATTTCTTCTCCACAACCCCTAAATAGCACTGGAAGGGAATGCAAGGCCTGAGGGACTGTGTAGCAGAGAAGGGACTGATTCCTTGTGTTGGGTGTGTGTGGGCGTCTTAGAAGTTAGGCTAGTTCTGGTGTAGATGTTCCTAGCTATGCAATGAGCTCACCAGCTTAGCATTTAGCCCTTCCCAACTCCTTGATGACCTAATAAACTCAACTATGTTGGCTTGGCTATGCTTTGTGTATCCTTGGCTATGTGTAAGCCTACTTGTTCCCTTATCCCTTGGAGAATCATGCCCAGCTCGGGGGTGGCAGCGTTGCTGAGAGATTAAGGAGCACGCTGGCCTATGGTTGGGTGGAACATTGCAGCGACGTAGCTGGTTGCGGAACAACTTCTTCATAAGATAAGTGATCTTGTTCATTTTACTTCTGCAACCATATTTTCTATTAATGAATGTGATGAACATGATGAGTGAATGCTTGTATGAATGTATGATGTTTCCAATGTGTATGATAAACAATCGCATTGGTGCATGTTCTATTTCAATGCATCCTATTTTTAAGCATTCTGTTTCAGCATTTTTATGAATTCACATGTTCATGGGGCTCTTAGCCCGGATGGTTAACGCCATGGTCGCATCCTCTTCTCCGGTTGGAGGGTTGGGGACGTGACAGCGTGGTATCAGAGCTCATGTTGCAGCATGGACCTGAATGAACCATGAAGGATGCAGTGACAGAGGCAGGATTTCTTTCTGCCCAACAGAGATCAAAAGTTGATGACAAAAAAAATTCGTATGTGTTTGAACTGTCGGATCATCGGAAGAGTTAGTGGGAAAGACTTCCGATGTAGCGGAAGAGCTAGGCAGAAGCATGCCCGATGGGGCACAGTTGGAAAGAAAATCGTGGAAAATTTCCTAAGTGATTTGACATCTATCGACGGAAAATAGATGATCGAGTGCCCGCCGTTGTGGACAGCTAAACGACTACGCATCCGACAGATAAGGCCTCCGACCACCGATGCCGTAAAAGAAAGTTTAAAATTTTTCTAAGTAATGAAAACATCGGCCATCGAAAGAAGATAGTGTTATGTGTGCCACCATTTCGGAAGCCAAGAGCACTAGCCTACCGACTAGAAAAGACTGCCGATGCCGATCAAGTTGTGCCGCCGATCGGAAGAAGATCGAATATCATGTTCCGCCGTTGCGGCTGTAGATGGAACTATTTCGCCGACGAAAAGAAGAAAGTTGAGCCCATAAAGCAGTTAAGAGGAAGACAAAAGGGAAAATTTCGGAAATTTTTCTAAGTCCTGGAGTCGTTAGCCATCGGCAATGGTTAGTGGGTTGAACACCCGTCATTGCGGCTGTTTAGTGAACTATCCTTCTGAAGGGTTAGAAGATCCGATTGCTGACACGATAGTGCTTAGCGGATCGGATTGCCGATGAACAATGGAAGAAGCTAATTGTTTCGACCGTCGATACAACAGAGAAGTTAGTGGTTTGGACTGTCGAAACTTTGGATTGATAGATGAAATGAGAGCCGATTCTGCAGAGGAAATTTTTGAGTTTTTTAAGTGGGATTTTCCAGCAGATTTCAACTGTTTTTCAGTGGGATTTTCAGCTATTTTTCAGTGGATTTTCATGGGCTAAGAAGGAGAAAGAGGCAGCAATCTTATGCGTTAGATTGCGCGAAAACATAGATTTACCAAAAAAAAATAAAAAAAAAATTCTATGTCTCGGGAAAAAAAAATTGTATTATGATTTTTCCAAGAGAAGGTAAGCAATGATGGTTTATATCAATGTTATGCATCTAACAGTTGTGTGACTAACACGTTTGTAGAATCATAGTCACCTTCAAGGGCAGTATTCTAGGTAGTGCAGTTTGACAAGTAAGTGGTGGTTCAGTTATGAGAACCCATGATGGGTATGATGCTCGGGATTCTTATGAGCGAGCAGAAGATGACATGGGAGAAAATGTCCGTAATAGAAATGATGGCATTGAGTCTAATGGAAGAAGATTCTAAGAGACACCGTCAGATGTTACAGCCACCATGATAAGCCTGATCAAAGCCTAAGAAGAGCAGCATCAGTTGAATGCTGCTATGTTGTAGAGTTTGACAGACTTACATAGAAAGATAGACTGTGGACGAGGTACAGCAAGACCAGAAGGCAGTAAGAGAAGTACTAGGAGAAGGAGAAGGACTTATAGTGGATCATCTGATTCTGAAGAATCCAGTGGGGATTCAAGTTCTTCTTCTCATAAAAGGAAAAGAAAGAGACACCATAGGGTTTGCTATCGGGATGAATTTAAGAAAACTAAACCTCCTACGTTTGATGGTGAGGTAAAGACTAGACAAGAGGATGAAGCTTGGCTTCTTGGGATAAAGAAGTACTTTCAAGTGCATGACTATTCATGAAACATGAAGGCAAGAGTTGCCATATTCAATCTGAATGGAAGGGCATCCATTTGGTGGGAACACTTCAAGCAAGTAAAGAGGATCAGTGAAAGGAGACTTAAGTGGAAGCAGTTCAAGAAGTATTGTAAGTAGAAATACCTCTCTGACAGGTATTATGATGACAAGATTAAGGAGTTCCATGAGTTGAGATTAGGACAGTAGACCATGGAAGAATATGTGAATAAGTTTTTGGAGCTGTTGAGGTATGTCCGGTACATCAGAGATGAAAAAGTGAAGGTCCAGCGTTTTCTGAGTGGATTACCTCAGTCTTACAAAGATAGAATTGAGTTTTATGAACCTAGAACTCTTGAAGAAGCAATAAGGAAGGCTAAGTATTGCTATGAGCAGAGCAAAGGTAAACCTGATTACCATAAGGCATGGAAGGATAAGAAGAACGAGAAGTTTGACCAAAGAAAGAAAGGTTTCAAACCTTCTAACTTCAGGAACCAACAGAAGCAGCCATCCCAAGCTGCAAGTAAGCCAGTTGGAGTGACAGGAGAAAATCCTAAAGATCCACAACAAAATAGAGGGCCACTCCAATGTTGGAAATGTGGAGGACCCCACATGCGCAGGAATTGTCCACTCGAGAATGAGAGTGCAAGGCCAGCTTATAATGTTCAAGAAGCAAAAACAGTGGGTCAAGTAGCAAGGGCAATCCCTAGGATTTATGCAGCACTGGAGGACCGCCAGGCAGATCACCAATCAACTGTGGTTGAAGTAGTAGGTAAGATTGTTGAGCAATCTGTTTCTATTTTGATTGACCCTGGTTCTACGCACATTTACATTACTCCTAGAGTAGTGGATATTTGTGCTTTTAAGTAAGTAAAGCATAGGAAGTCTTGGTTAGTTCAGCTAGCTACTGGAACTAAGAGAAAGGTCAGTGAAGTGGTAGAGAAATGTCCATTGGTCATGGATGGATTGGTCACTTGTGTAGATCTGAATGTTCTACCGCTTGGTTCCTATGATGTTCTCATTGGAATGGATTGGTTAGAAGCTCACAGGGTGAAGCTTGACTGTTACAATAAGACTTTTGAATGCATGAATGAAGAAGGGAACCTAGTAGTTGTGAAAGGTATTCCAAAGGTGATTTTAGTACGGCAGGTTTCAGCAATGCAGTTAAAGAAGTTATGTAGGAAGGGTTTCCAATTGTATGTAGCTCATATTTTGGAGGAAATGGGAGATAAAACTCCTAGGTTGGAAGACTATCAGGTGTTACAGGAATTCAGGGATGTGTTTCCTGATGCGATTCCAGGGCTTCCTACAAAGAGGTACATTGACTTCACTATTTAACTTGTGCCAGGAGTGGCACCAGTGTCTAAGACACCCTACAGGATGAGTACACCGGAGATGCTAGAGTTGAAGATACAACTGCAAGAGTTGTTGGAAAAGAAATATATCTGACCGAGTGTGTCTCCTTGGGGAGCACTAGTTCTGTTTGTAAAGAAGAAAGATGGTACACTCAGGTTATGTATTGATTACAGACAGTTGAACAAGGTTACTGTGAAGAATAAATATCATTTTCCTAGGATTGATGACCTCTTTGATCAAATGAGAGGAGCAAAGGTATTTTCCAAGATTGACTTCAGGTCTGGTTACCATCAGGTAAGAATCAAGGATGAAGACATTCATAAGACAGCCTTCAGGACAAGGTATGGGCATTATGAGTTTGTAGTGGTACCATTTGGTCTCACAAATGCACCAGCTACATTTATGTGCCTTATGAATAGCGTCTTCAACAATTATTTGGACAAGTTTGTTCTTGTTTTCCTTGATGACATTCTTGTTTATTCTAAGAATGAGGAAGAACATGAAGAGCATTTGAGATTGACATTGAAATTGCTTAGGGAGCGCCAGCTGTATGCGAAACTAAGAAAGTGTGACTTCTATAGAGATAGAATTCAGTATTTGGGTCACATTATCTCAGAGGAGGGTATATTTGTGGACCTTGAAAAGATTGAAGCCATTATGAATTGGCCTACTCCAAGAAATGTGACAGATGTAAGATCTTTTATGGGACTTGCAGGATACTATAGGAGATTCATTGAGGGATTCTCCAAAGTTGCACATGCCATCACTTCCTTGCAAAAGAAGGGAATGAAGTTCGAATGGACATCGAGTTGTGAAGAAAGTTTCCAGCGGTTGAAGAATATTCTCACCAGTGCACCAGTATTGAAGGTTGTTGATCCAGAGAAATATTTTGTGGTGTGTACCGATGCATGCAGATAAGGGCTTGGAGGAGTCCTTATGCAGGACAACCATGTGATATGTTATGAGTCAAGAAAGCTGAAGGAACATGAGAAGAACTATGCCACTCATGATCTAGAGCTTGCAGCCATAGTACATGCTCTCAATATGTGGAGACATTACTTGATGGGTAGAAGATTTGAGCTCAGAACAGATCAATGTGGACTGAAGTATTTGTTTGATCAGCCTACTCTGAATGCTAGGCAAGAAAGATGGCTGGAATTTTTATGCGAGTTTGATTTTGAAATCAAGCACATAAAAGGAAAGGAGAATAAAGTAGCTGATGCACTCAACAGGAAGGTGCAAGAAATGCACGTGGCATCTCTTAGTATTTGCTAATCAGATTTGAGGCAACAGATTGTTAGCCATGTTTCCGGATATGAATTGTATGAGCAGGTAAAAGACAAATTGCAGCAGCAAAGTCTTGAGAAGAGGTATGAGGGATATAGATTGGAAGAACTTTGGACTTCTCACTTATAAAGGTAGAATTTATATTCCGGATGTAGCAGATTTGAGGAGAGTTTTTATGGATGAAATCCATCAAGCTCCATATTCTGGTCACCCAGGATATCAGAAGACAATTGCTACAGCTAGAAAGCAGTACTTTTGGCCAGAAATGAAAAGGGATATGGCTGAGTACATTTCAAGGTGTATGAAATGTCAACAGGTAAAGGTTGAGCATCAACATCTAGCAGGTTTGTTGCAGCCCTTGCCAGTTCTAGAATGGAAATAGGAAGTTATTTCCATGGATTTTATTACAGGATTGCCGATGACTTGGAGACAACATGATTCCATCATGGTTGTGGTAGACAGGTTGACTAAGGCAGCGCATTTTATACTGGTTAAGTCTACACATAAGACTGATGACATTGCAAAGATATTCATGAAGGAGATATTCAAATTGCATGGATTGACGAAGGCAATAGTCTCTGATAGAGATGTCAAGTTCACTTCCAACTTTTGGAAGGGATTGTTTGCAGATTTGGGTACAAAGCTAAACTTCAGCACTGCATACCATCCTCAGACAGATGGTCAGACAGAGAGAGTTAATCAGGTGCTTGAAGACATGCTTCGCATGTACGTGATGGACAAACCAACCAAGTGGGAAGATTACTTGCACTTGGTAGAGTGTGCTTATAACAATGGACAGCAGGAATCCTTGGGGATGAGTCCATATGAAGCTTTGTATGGAAGAAGGTGTAGGACACCAGTGACTTGGGATAACCCAGTGAACAGGATTGTTCTTGGACCATAATTGCTCAAGGAAATGGAGCAAGAGGTTGTAAAGATTAGGCAGAATCTAAAAGCAGCACATGACAGATAGAAAAGCTATGCAGATAAGCATAGGGTGAACAGGGAGTTCAGTGTTGGGGATCATGTTTACCTCAGAGTGAGGGCAAGGAAGAGTTCCTTGAAGCTTGGAATTTGTGCCAAGTTGTCACCAAGATACTGTGGGCCATTTGAAGTGCTTGAAAGAATAGGGCCAGTTGCATATAGACTTGCATTGCCTGCTAGCACTAGGGCTCATAATTTTTTTCATGTTTCTTTGCTTAAGAGATATGTACATGATCCTAACCATGTGATAAATTGGGATGTGATTTAGGTGGAACCCGAGGGAGAGTTCCGAATCGAGCCAATGCGCATCCTCGACAGGAAGGTCACAATGCTCTGGAACCGGGCCATAGGGCAGGTAAAGGTGCAATGGGAGCACTACGAACCTGAAGAGGATACTTGGGAGCTGGAGGATGCCATGCGATTGGCACATCCATTTTTGTTCAATTTTGCGGAACACTGAGGCAATACCAGTTTAGCATTTTGTTCAATTTTGTAAAGCACTGAGGACAGTGCTATTGAAGGGGGAGGGGAATGTAACACCTCGGTTTTGACCCCATTGCATTAAATGTACATGATGTATATATTGTAATGATCAATGATGTTTTGACCCCCATTGATCGGTTATGCTATGTTTTGGGTTTAAATTTGTCACCGATGGTACATCGGGGCATGCGGCATACATATCAAGTTTTAGCATCATGTAAATATGCATCTTTAATTAAAATGAACCCGACCATCTATGATCGCGGCAACTAAATTGAGAAGGGGCATGATTTTCACAAGGATAAGGGTGGGGAAATTGTCAAACCTTGGGCAATGAGGGAAAAACCCATGTGTCACCACCTAGTCTTACCCAACCACCTCCATTAAGAATTGTTGGTGGTGGTTGAGGCAGTTATTGTTTTTGGGATTGGGGTGGAAAGACTGTCAGTCCTTTCCTACATGCACAGTCCACCCATGGTTGACTTCACAGTGGCAAAGGGAAAACCACCGCCATCACTCCAGGGGACTCACAATTGCATTTCACTCCACTGCGCATCCTCTCCATTATCTGTTCACCTCCATGCACAGGATTTACCTGGTTTTACTCCCGCAGGCATTCCACTCTCCCCACGACAGTGCTGAAATGCTCACGCACTCCCTACTCGCGTCTATCCATTGTCTGTTCATCCACGCACAAGCTGGGAGCTATTCGTCCTCATGCACGGAAGTTTACCTAGTTTTACTCACATTATTCTCCTCTACGGATTCTGTGGACAATGTGGGTAGATACCTACCTCACATGCTGATTTTGGGTTGCTGTGGTCTCCCTTACGTTGTGATTGTTGTGGTCTTCTTTACATTTGGGGTCTGGTGCAAGCTTCCCTCATGCACACACTGTTTGTAGTCGTTTTCCCCATGTTGTGAGCGGTGCTCATTGATTTCGTTTGGGACTGTATAATTCACTTAGGAGTATTTTTCCCTATGATTGTGTTTGTTGTTACGCTTTGGGGCTGCTGTAGATTGTTTGGAGTCAGTTTGGCCATGAGAGGGCCAAGAACAACTCAGGAATCGTTTCCCCTGTTAAGCTATAACCGTTGATTGATTGCGTATGTGCAATGGCTGGTCTTCGGACTGTGTAGGGAGCAGGGATGGGGGCTTGGTTTTCTTGATAAACCTGGTGGCTGGAAACCACACAGATGGAGCTAGAGGGATGGATTTCTTCTCCACAACCCCTGAATAGCACTGGAAGGGAATGCAGGGCCTGAGGGACTGTGTAGCAAAGAAGGGACTGATTCCTTGTGTTGGGTGTGTGTGGGTGTCTTAGAAGTCAGGATAGTTCTGGTGTAGGTGTTCCTAGCTCTGCAATGAGCTCACCAGCTTAGCATTTAGCCTTTCCCAACTCCTTGATGGCCTGATAAACCCAACTATGTTGGCTTGGCTATGCTTTGTGTATCCTTGGCTATGTGTAAGCCTACTTGTTCCCTTATCCCTTGGAGAATCATGCCCATCTTGGGGGTGGCAGCGTTGCTGAGAGATTAAGGAGCACGCTGGTCTATGGTTGGGTGGAACGTTGCGGCAACGTGGCTGGTTGTGGAACAACTTCTTCATAATATAGGTGATCTTGTTCATTTTACTTCTGCAACCATATTTTCTATTAATGAATGTGATGAGCATGATGAGTGAATTCTTGTATGAATGTATGATGTTTCCACTGTGTATGATAAACAATCGCATTGGTGCATGTTCTATTTCAATGCATCATGTTTTTAAGCATTCTGTTTCAGCATTTTTATGAATTCACATGTTCATGTGGCTCTTAGCCCGGATGTTTAACGCCATGGTCACGTCCTCTTCTCCAGTTGGAGGGTTGGGGACGTGACAAGAAGTCGAAGCTCAATTAGTTGAAGAGCTGAAGCTATGTGGACCGACAAGTTTGGACCAACCAGTTTGTAATCGACAAGTTTGTAATACTTTGTTATTTCTGCATAGTTAAATATATGAAATATTTTATGGTTGAATGCATGATTATTTGGCCGCACATATTTCCAGATTTACTTCTGTAAATTTCTTTTGCAATTACTGTTAAGTGAAATATCAAAAGAACCCATAAATTTCTCACCAGGTGAAAGTCCGAGGGTTTTACGGCACATTGGTCAACTCAAGTCTTCCTACATATTTGGGCATATGTTTTTATTAGTTCTTTGGATTTTTTAATGTGTCCATTTTTACTCTATCTTACTCACAGGTGAAAATCATTTGTAATTTCTTAAGTATATTAGACTAAGAAACATACTCTATAGATTTCGACCAAAGTGAACTGAATTGAGTGGTCAGTTGCGTCAGCCGACTGAGGTGAACCGACTTGGTCGAAGCAGCCGACTTGGTCAAAGACACAAGAAGTAAACCAACTTGGTCGAAGCAACCGACTTGGTCGAAGAACCTACTTGGTCGGTGAGCCGACTTGGTCGAAGAGAAGAAGTCAGCCGACTTGGTCGAAGTGACAAGTGGTCAAGGTAAAAACCAGTCGGACAAGTAAGTCGAAGTAAATTTAGTTGAGTAAAATACCGACTAAAATTTATAAACTTGTCTAGTTGGGAGATAGACAAGTTTCACCGACAAGTGAAAAAGAAAAAGTGGTCGGCGTGAAAAGTGAAAATCAAATTTTAATATCGACTGAGCCCTAAACTCAAGTTTAGTCGGCTTGGTTTGGGCTATCTGGTATCAGAGCAAGGTTTATATTAGAGCAAGGTTATATCAGAGCAAGGTTTATATCATCCCAAGATTTAAGAAAGAAATATTGTCTTAAAAGGTGGAAATTAATTTTCTAAGGAAAGTTAATTAAAAATTAAAATGGCTTCCACTTGTGGTTCATTGCAAACTCCAATATTTATAGGAAAGAATTATGAATATTGGTCTTTAACAATGAAGGCTTTATTCAGAGGTCAAGATGTCTGGGAGATAGTCTAGTATGGTTATGCAGAACCAGCTGACATGACAGCATATAACAATCTCACACAGGCTGAGAAAGATGTCTTGAGAGAACAGAGAAAGAAAGATGGAAAAGCTCTGTTTTTCATACATCAAGCTATGCATGAGAGCATACTCCCAAGAATAGCAGCAAAGACTAATGCTAAGGAAGCATGGGATACATTGGAGACTGCCTATCAAGGTTTGGATAAGGTAAAGACATCCAAACTGCAGATTCTGAGAAGAGATTTTGAATCTTTGTCCATGAAAGATTCAGAGAATGTAGACACATTCTACACCAGAGTTGTTGGGTTGATAAACCAACTGAAATCTCATGGAGAACCCATAGCAGACCAAAGGGTGGTTGAAAAAATTCTCAGAAGTCTTCCCCCAATATTTGAAAACTTGGTTGTGACCTTAGAGGAACACACAAACATGTCGACATTTACCATTGATGAGCTGCAAGCTTCACTCATCAATAATGAGCATAGACTCAGCAGATCACAGACATCATTGGAAGGGGAATTTGGAGCACAGTCATCCATAAGCCGTGGTAGAGGCAGGGGGAGAAACAACTTCAGAGGAGGAGGAATAATTTCTTCAAGAGGAGGACAAGGCAGAAGTCCTGCAAGTGTCGGTGGCAGAGGAAATAACCAGAACCCAAGTCAGCCAAGTGGCCAGAGGTTTGATAAATAAAAAATTCAATGTCATCACTGTAAGAAGTTTGGTCATTATGCATATGAATGCAGGAAGAAACAATATCACCGAGGAAGGCAAAGCCCAAGTCAGTCGACCAACACCAGCACTTCAACAGGTGCAATGTTAATGCCATCGACATCTCCACTTGAATGCAATGTTGTTCAAGAAATTCCACATGACATATGGTACTTAGATTCAGGCTGTAGCAACCACATGACTGGTAATTTAAATCTATTTTTGAGTCTAGACACTTCAGTTAAAACTGATGTTACACTTGGAAACAATGTCCTAGTTATTGTCTTAGGAAAAGACACTGTTGATATTCTAACCAAACAGAGGGAGAGTAAGTATATCCCTGATATCTATCATGTCGAAGGTCTGAAACATAATTTGTTAAGCATAGGACAGTTGTTACAAAAATGCTACAGAGTCTACATGGAAGATGAACAATGTGTGATCAGAGACAAACGTCCAAGCGACCAGCTGATAGCAAAAGTGCCAATGACAAGCAACCACTTGTTTCCATTGAGGATAGTTCCCGACATAAAAGGGAAGACAAAGACAAGAGTTGCATTCAAGGAAAAAAGTGAAGAAACTATCAAGATCCTCAACAAGAGAGAAAACTGCAGCGCTAATTTGCAAGCTACATTTCAGACAGAAGTTCAGGATGAATCCTGGTTGTGGCATTTCAGATTTGGACATCTGAATTTTGGTGGGCTAAATCTACTGCACGCAAAGAATATGGTGAAGGGATTACCATTTATCGACAGACCAAAGAGGGTTTGTGAAGGCTGCATTTCTGGCAAGTAGCACAGAGAGACTTTTCCAGTCGAAAAGTTTTATAGAGCATGCACACCACTTGAAATTGTGCACTCTGACATCTGTGGTCCAATGCAGACATCATCCATTGGTGGCTGCAAGTATTTTCTAAGTTTTATAGATGACTACTCAAGAAAAACATGGATATATTTCTTGAAACATAAATCTGATGTATTTGGTTATTTTCAGCAGTTCAAGGCACTCGTGGAGAACCAAAGTGGTCACCGCATCAAGATCTCAAGGACCGACAGAGGAGGTGAATATGTTTCAAATGAATTTCTAAATTTTTGCAAGACCCATGGTATACAAAAACAATTCACTGCATATTATACACCTCAACAGAACGGTATAGCTGAAAGAAATAATAGAACCATCATAGAGATGGCACGCAGCATGTTGGCGGCCAAGCATTTTCCAAATGAGTATTGGGGAGAAACAGTCGCAACTGTCAAATACATTATGAACCAGTGTCTAACAAAGAGTGTGAATAACAAAGTTCCCCAAGAAGCATGGACAGGTATGGATCATAGTGTTTCCCATTTAAAAGTTTTTGGTTGTGTTGCATATGCTCATGTTCTAGATGAGCTGAGAAGGAAGCTAGACAAGAAGGGATAGAAATGTATTTTTGTTGGTTATTTAGAAGACACAAAAGCATATAAGTTGTATGACCCTGTCACAAGGAAAGTGATTATCAATCGGGATGTTCAATTTGTCGAGAACGAATCATGGGATGGAACTGTTGACATAAATGTCAAGATTGTGTCGAACGTCGACAATGATGATATGGAAGGGAAGTGGTTCAAATACCACATGTAAGTCAATCAGTCGGAGCACCGTCGACTCCCATGACACCAAGACATGGTTCAACACAAGGACCATCGACACAAGTAGCAGCTCAAGCTACACCGACAAGTACACCAAGAGGACAACAGACTCCATCAAGCATTCATTCAAGGTCGACATCGATAGAACCGTTGAAGAAAAGAAGTCTGCGGGAGATATATGAAGCTGGTACACCTAATTCATTCTCTATCTTTGCATTATTTGCACCTATATATGATCCACTAACATTTGAAGAAGTTGTTGAAGAAGAAGTATGGGCACAAGCCATGGATGAAGAAATAGAATGCATTGAGAAAAACTAGACATGGGAACTGGTTGATGTACCAACAGACAAAGATGTAATCAGTGTCAAATGGATTTATAAGACAAAGCAAGATTCTGATGGGAATGTGCAAAAGCACAAGGAAAGAATGGTAGCAAGAGGGTTCACACAGCAACCTGGCATCGACTTCAATGAAACGTTTGCACTTGTTGCACACATGGATAAAGTCAAAATAGTTTCGGCCATTGCTGCACAAAACAAATGGCAAGTTCATCAAATGGATGTCAAGTCAGCATTCTTAAATGGATATCTAGAAGAGGAAGTATATGTGGAACATCCACAAGGGTATGAATTTCCAGGTCAAAAGCATAAAGTGTACATGCTGAAAAAGGCATTATATGGTTTGAAGCAAGCTCCTAGAGCTTGGTACAGTCGGATTGATTCTTATCTCATTGAAAATGGATTTCACAAATGTGAAAGTGAACCGACTTTGTACACCAAAGTCGATGAGAAAGGTAAGATGTTAATTGTCTGCCTGTATGTAGATGATTTAATATTTACTAGTGATTATGGCATAGCAGATTTTAAAACAGTCATGGAAAGTGAATTTGAAATGACTGATCTGGGGCTTTTGAAGTTTTTTTTGGGCATTGAAGTTCAGCAGTTTGAAAGTAGTATCTTTATATCACAGTCTAAGTATGCAAGTGAATTTTTAAAAAGGTTTAACATGTCTAATTGCAAGACATACCCAACACCAGTAATAATAGGTTTAAAATTGAGCAAGGATGATGAAGGATCCACTGTAGATCCTACGCTGTTCAAAAGGCTTGTTGGAAACCTTATGTATTTGACAGCAACAAGACCAGACATTATGTATGGAGTAAGTATGATATCAAGGTTCATGGAGTCACCAAAAGACTCACATTGGCAAGCAGGTAAAAGAATTCTGAGGTATGTAAGTGGCACAAAAGACCTTGGTATTATGTATTCAACCTCATAAGATTTTAAACTCATTGGTTACACTGACAATGACAATGGAGGCAGCATAGATGACAGGAAGAGCACATCTGGGTACACATTTCATTTTGGTACAGGTGTTGTTTCATGGGATTCAAAGAAACAACCCATAGTAACTCTATCTTCAGCTGAAGCAGAGTATGTTGCAGCAACAAGTGCTACATGTCAAGCTTTTTGGATGAGAAGAGTCTCAAAATACTTGTCACATAACCTTCAAGAACCGACAACAATATTCTGTGACAACAATTCAGCCATAGAATTATCAAAGAACCATGTGTTTCACAAGAGAACCAAGCACATCGACATAAGGTTTCATTTTATAAGAGAGTTGGTGAACGACAAGGAAATTTGTTTGGAATTTTGTAGGTCTGAAGACGAACTTGCCGACATCTTCACAAAGCCATTGGCAAAGGACACATTCCAGTATCTACGTAGTTATCTTGGAATGACAAGTTCTCCACAGTGAACTCTATCATAAACAGACCATGTCTAAGCTCTGAAGCATTTTGTAAATTTTGTTTTAAAAATCCCCATCTGCTTATAATTAAGGGGGGCAGTGTTGGAAAAATCTAATTACTCGCAGATCTATACTTGAATTCCAGTCGACTCTGTCAGAGTCTGTACAAGTCAAGATCTTGTCTGTCAGTCTGACAAGAGGGAAGAGTCCATGATTTGGAAATGTATACCATGTCAAATTTATTTCTGAAGCTAAGTTGTTACGTAGATAGTTATTACAGTCTTTAATGGTGAATCAGTCAACCCATGCAGAAGCAATTTTCAGGTTGCTTATAAATAGAAGAAGCAAATTGTAAATCAGTTTACACAGACATTAGACAGCAGAGGAACTCAGGGTGAGAAAGAGAAGTCAAAGCTCAAGCTTCTGTGCATGTGATTTAGTCGAAGAGCTGAAGCTCTGTAGACCGACAAGTTTGTAATCGACAAGTTTGTAATCAAGTTTGTAATCGACAAGTTTGTAATACTTTGTTATTTTTGCATAGATAAATATATGAAGTAGTTTATGGTTGAATGCATGATTATTTGGCTGCACATATTTCCATATTTACTTCTGTTACAATTACTGTTAAGTGAAAGATCAAAATAACCCATAAATTTCTCACCGCATGAAAGTCCGAGGGTTTTACAGCACATTGGTCGACTCAAGTCTTCCTACATATTTGGGCATATGTTTTTATAAGTTCTTTGGATTTGTTAATGTGTCCATTTTTACTCTATCTTACTCACAGGTGAAAAGCATTTGTAATTTCTTAAGTCTTTAGACTAAGAAACATACTCTGTAGATTTCAACCAAAGTGAACCGACTTGAGTGGTCGGTTGAGTCAGCCGACTGAGGTGAACCGACTTGGTCGAAGCAGCCGACTTGGTCGAAGACAAGAAGTGAATCGACTTGGTCGAAGCAACCGACTTGGTCGAAGAGCCGACTTGGTCGGTGAGCCGACTTGGTCGAAGTAGTAGACTTGGTCGAAGAGAAGAAGTCAGCCAACTTGGTCGAAGTGACAAGTGGTCGAGGTAAAAACTGGTCGGACAATTAAGTCGAACTAAATTTAGTCGAGTAAAAGATCGACTAAAATTTATAAACTTGTCTAGTCGAGAGATAGACAAGTTTCACCGACAAGTGAAAAAGAAAAAGTGGTCTGCGTGAAAAGTGAAAATCAAATTTTAATATCGACTGAGCCCTAAACTCAAGTTTAGTCGGCTTGGTTTTGGCTATCAGATGCAAGGCCAAACTAGTCTCCTATCAAAGTCACCTACGGAACTGCGCAACTTCTTCCATCGTGCCAGTAAACGAAGTGACTGATTGCTTCACTCACTATCCTTCCTTCCCTCTTCTTAGTCTGCAGGTAAAGAACAAGCGAGCAAATGGTCTTCTAAGTCTGTAGTTGAAAAGCAAGAAACCAAATAATGAAGCCAACGAAACAGAAGAAGAAAATGAAGATTGTGTGCAAGAAACAGGAGAGATGGTAATAATAAGTACTTCATCATCGTGCCACTCCCTCATATACGGGCATAGAATGGTCCGTCATTTTTTTTCAATGGCCGCATGGAAGTTGACATGCTAGTGACTTGAAGTGTGTCCTGGGCTGACATTACTCTCCTGGGTACCCCATTATGTTCCCCCATTAAGCTGCACATTTATGGACCATGTATTAAAGTGCCTTGGACCATGTATTAAAGTGCCTGCAATGAATACAGCCGATGGGTGCATTTAAATAAAACCAGGGTTTTTACGTAAGTAATAGAGCGAAGATATAGCTTTTCGTCCAGTATATTTATAAACTGTACAAATAACTCTTTATTTTTGGAGATGCACCTTTAGTTCAAGAACAACTTGATCCCTAGCTAGCCACAAACTGCCACTCTCGGTTGATTCAAATAACCCGTCGCAGCTAATGAGTCTTGGTCGAATGCTTGTAGCCACAGTCGCAACTAATGAGTCTTCATCGAATGCTTGTAGCCACATTCGAATATTGGCGAGTTTTATGCCCAATAGAACTATTGTAGCATAATGCCAGTCCACGTGGTTCGAAGATGCACTGAACCATGCTTGGTGCTGCTAGGTGACGATGAAATCTGGGTTAAATGAGACTGGAATTTGGTTCCATGCACCGTGCACCCTCAGCACCACCAATGAGGACAGTTAATGTGCGTTAATGGCGTCTTTCAGCACCACCAATGAGGACAGTTAATGTGCGTTAATGGCGTCTTTCAGCACCACCAATGAGGGCAGTCAATGCGCATTAATGGTGGCTTTCGTCACCTCTGCAGCCTACGTATGAGGATGCAAATCAAGAGCTTACGTCACCATCGACCAATCATAAAATAAAAAATTTAATTAATTCAATTTATTTTTAAATCTTCTAAAGTTAAACATTGACATTTTTTTAAATTTCAAAACTGCCACAGGAAAATTAATAGAGCTGAGCCATATATATATGTCGCCTATCGAGGACATAAAAAATGCAAATCTAAATAAAAATATATATATTTATTTATATAAAATATTCTTTGGTATATTTAAATATATGATTTTTTCATCCCACTTGGTATAGAATAGATGGTAAATGGATGGTGAATGGGTGTACTCTTAAGGCACCTCTTTCTTAAAGGCACCTATTGAAACTTTGTGGTTAGGAGCCTTACAATACATATATATGTGTTTCAAACTGAAATCTCTTTTATATTTAAAATATTGTCTTAATATATTAAAAATAGTAGTCTATTTATTCTACATTTTGGATTTTATAGTGGGTTTTGGTTGAAAATCAACAATTCCATAAATAGATTGAGTGCCCTAAAATACCCTCATGACACTTAAATTATGCAATTTTCATAACTAATATATGTGATTTAAAGATGACTAACTCTAACAAAATAACACCCGAAAAAAATTGAAAACTACACACATTAAAAATAACTCTTTCAATAAAACTTAATAAAAAAAAAATTTAAATTAGAAAATAAATTATTTTATTTAAGTATTTGAATTGCATAAAACTGAATTTGTATTATTTAATATAAATATATGTTCATGTCCCTTGGCATGTTAAATAAACAATTAGAATCAGTTTAATTAACTTACCTTATTCTACTATTGTATTACAATTAAATGGATTTCAGTTTTATTATTTTCAAATAAAAAACATTATACAAAACATTAGATGTATTATATTTTCATTATTAATCAAGGATATTGTAAACATTTATAAAAGGAAGGTGGGAAAGTTTAACCACGTTGAGGGGTGGCTGGGTGCCATAGTAGTTGAGATCCACTCCGGGGAAGGCATCTCAGCAATCCCTGATTTTGAGGAATAGAAAACTCATGTATAAAAAAGTTTAAAATATTTTAATCATAAACATATATAAAATCCTTTTTTTAATCTAATGGATATACACCAAAATATTTACATTCAAATTGAGATTCGATAAGCTAACGGATATACACCAAAATATTTACATTCAAATTGAGATTCGATAAGGAAGTGCCATCAACCACAACAATTTATTTTGGAGGGGAGTAGATTTGCAATTGCATGCTTCTTCTTTTTACTTTTACTTTTAGTAAGCGTTGATTGTAGTGTTCAACTTTTTAGGAATGTATTGTAGATATTGGATTTGGGAATAAATGTATAGAAATTATGTGATAAGTGTGGATATATATTTAATGGGTTTATTCTGTATTAAACAAAGAAATTAAGGAGATTAAAGTGTATTTTTGGAAGTCTTTGAATTTACATGAGTTGGTAGGAAAGAAAACCCCCTTTTACTTTTTGGAAGAGTTGATTGTAGTGTTCAACTTTTTAGGAATGTTTTGTAGATATTGGATTTGGGAATAAATGTATCGAAATGATGTGATAAATGTGGATATATATTTAATGAGTTTACTCTATATTAAACAAAGAAATTAAGGAAATTAAAGTGTACTTTTGGAAGTCTTTGAATTTACATGAGTTGGTAGGAAAGAAAACCCCCTTTTATAACCTAGTTTAGTGAGAATCAAATTCTCACTTAAATTGTTTTTTTTGTGGTCAATGAGTTTATTTCCTTTGCTCTATAACCATCACTAATTGAATTTATTATTTAACTCTTATTATATTGTCAATATGTGATTGAAATTAACATATACAATGTATAAATTTATATTATTCTCCGTGTTCAAAAATATACATAAAAGAATATTAGTTCATGCTACTACAAAGAATGATATGTCTTACTAATGATAAACTAGATATCAATTGAAGAAAAAATATTTATGATCAAGTGTCATTTTAGCAGTATAATTGTTTAAATAAATGAATCTAGAATATTACATTACACAATTGGTTTCACATTAATTTGAATGGGTCCATAAGGCTCCTTATCATTGCATTAGTTGTTAAGAAGGTTTTTTAATTAAATTTTGATGAATTATATTGTAATCTACCATGACCTCATGGACTAGGGAAAATGGATTACTACTAGACTTCTTTAACAAAGAAGCACCAACGATTTGAACTTGAAAATACATAGTTACTCTTATTAAAATGTCATCTTATTATGGTTTTCTGATTTAGTATTGTACTATTTTTATCACTCCCACAAAAAATGTCATGAAACATAGGATCAAACAAACTGGGTTCATGAATCATATTGCAATCAATCATTGTTTCACAACACCTAGAAGCATGATGGAATTAAATTTAATAGATTATGGAAAATCTTCTAGTATAAAGGTCATCTACTATGGTTTTGGATTTAGCCTTACACTAATTTTTATTTAATGTGCAAAAAAAAATTAAGAAAAAAAACATCCAACATACTTTAGATAATAACATCATATTAACAAGTTTATATATTATGTAGAATGATAAAGACCCCCAACTTTACTACAAATTTTGTGTGGAATGACAGTATACACAAAGTGTTGCATACAATGGAAAATGGCATCCAACATACCATATCAACATATTAACACATTTATATATTATGTAGAATGATAGGATCATGTAGAAAAAACCTTTGTGAAGTCAGATTTTGAACCTTGTGATCTTTGTAGAATAGGATCCATGGCTTGCATCAATGGAGGAAGTAGAGGCATGTAATTAGATTTTGAAGTGGATGGTGAACAAAGGAAAAGAGCAAATTTTGGGAATTCAAGTTCTTCCTTGGTGAATGGTAATAAACCCATCTCTGACCGTTAACCATTAAAATTGTCTATATGATATCTCCCTAGACAAACCCATCTTCGATGTTAACCATTAGAATACTATACGTAATGGAATTGAATCGCTTCCCAAGTAGGTCACGAGTTGAAATCCATCGGGATTTTGGTATGCAGCGGAGCCGCATCACTTCCAAAGTAGGTCATGAGTTTGGATCTGTTGGCATTGAGGTTGTAGAGGACTGGATCGTTTTATCCATAAGAAGCTACCAAAGATGAAATAGATCCCATTTTTAACACCAAATCTATATGAAAACCACATACAAAAAAAAAGCATAACCGTAATCTACAAACCATTCTCACAATTATTATTCATCATTGTTACCCAAAGCATAGATCCACACTGCCCATAACTTCTAGCCCCCTGTAGACAACATTAATCCTAGATTTCCATGAGCATTACGGTCTTTACAACCATAAAGAAATTATCCCTTGCTACCTTGACCTAAATTGACCTATTTGACACCACCAATGGTGCAATGAAAGTTGTCTTAATTAATGAGCTCTTGTAGTTCCATGAATGTTGCCACAAGCTAGAACAAATGAAAACGTGAATTGGAGGTACACTATCCCTCCTGTTGGGTATACAATGTAGATTGAAAAATGATATAATTTTCCTAAAATCCCATCTCACATTGCCTACTACATTGAAACTTCACTAACGGGAGTTCATTGTTTAGTCTTGGGGCACAACACACCAAGAAAACGTCACCAACAGAGGACCCATGTTCAGGAAGATAAATAAAGTTTAAAAAAATTCTTAAATCCATCCCAAAATTAAACTATATCAAAACTTCAAAAAGCTCAAAAATTTCACATGTCAACCCTTGAATTAATCCATCTACAAAAAATCATATATATCCCCTCTTGAGGACATAATATGTCCTTTCTTTAAGGTCATAATAATTTCTAAAAAGAATAGACTAGCTACGAAAGTGTACATTGAGGGTATTACGTTTGACACGGGAAATCGAGGAGTTTTCTAAAAAAGATGACATACCCACTTCCATTGTGAACATCTCATACTTTGGATTTGCATAGAAATACATTTTCTAATGCAGCGCTGAGTTTCTTTCCGAATAAAAAATTATTGGCTATGAACTTTGGCCTTCACCCTAAATGCAATGTATCATTCAACATATGGGAGGACAACAAGTTGGTATCTTGAGGCGTCGAATCTCTTTTCAAATAAAAAATTATTGGCTACGAGCTTTGTTTACTTCGCCCCGAATGAAATTCACTCAACATATGGGAGGAAAACAAGTTGGTATCCTGAGGAAGAGGAGGTTTGATTTTTTTTTTAATAAAAGGTAATTGACTATATGGTTTTTTTTAGAGTTTTTGTCTATGTGTTATAGAAGTGTTAAGAGAAGCACTCCTAAATCATTATAGATTTGGAAAGTCAAAATATTAAGAAGCTTAATATTGTAATGAATATTTTTAAATTAAGAATTAATGTTGATGCATGTAGTACATTCGATGAAAAAATGTTTTTCATCTTCAACATTATTTAATGTCACATACATAACAAATGATTTCACTCCATGACATTTTAGGAACCGTCCAATCGCTTTTTAAGCATGGTGCTTGTGAGAGTTCATTTATATTTTAGAAATGATGTTTTTATTCTTGACACTAGAGTTAAATTAGAAATATGCTTTTGATTTTAAATTATGGTTAATCACCTCCATATATAATTCAAATGTTATTTTATCCTTTAATTCTTATCACACCATAATTTGTCCTTAAATTTAAATGTAATAATATTTTCAATATTAACGATATTCTATGAACTGACATCTTCCTCAATTTTCCAATGATTTAGCCAAGACATATCATCTCTAGACGAACATTGCTTGTGTTTCAGGTGTTTTTGAGTAGAGTTTGAAGTATTCTCAGGAGGACATATATACATTGAATTGTATGTTTTATTGTTTCAAAATGGATTTAATGGCCGGTTCTCATATGAAGGTGGTACCCAAAATTAATGCAATAAGAGAACATAAGCACTATAAAATCAAAATCTTGCATGTTCTCCCAAACCGCACCTGTGGTTTTCATCCGCAACTACTAAACCTCGTGACCAAATGTAATATCCCAAATTTTGGACCTAACACTTATAGGCATGAACCTATTGATTATGATGTTATCTTGATTTTTTTATTTTGATATATTGGGTCGAAGACCCCACTGCATATGAATATGATGATTTGCTTTATATATCCGGCATAAGCTAATTATTGATGATATATATATGTTGGTTTGTGTTGGGTGTGGACCTTGAAGCACATGATTGATGAGATGTTTTGTGTTGAGAGAGGAGCTTTGGAACACATGGGTAATTAATGTTTTGTGTTGAGTGAGAAGCTTTGGAGCACATGAGTACTTACATTTGTGTTGAGCAAGAAGCTATGGAACACATGAAAAGATAATTGGAAGTGTTGGGCATAAGCCCTGGATCCTTCCATGTTGATGTTGAGCATAAGCTTTGGAGCATCAGATCCTTGGCCATTGTATCCCTAGGTGTATCGTACATGTACATCCTAGCATGAAGTGTTGAGCGAATAAGTTTGTAACTCCCCGTTTTTAGCGTTGAGTATGGGATCTTGTAAGCACTAGGAGTTACAGAAAAGAATTAATGATTTTCGAGTAAAAACGACTCGAGGAAATTATTAATCTCATCTGACTTGTTTATAAATGATTAAATTAAATTTTGAATTTCTGTATTCTCATCAAGTACTGAAGAACTACCATGTTATATGAGGGAATTAAACATGCAAGGATGTTTATAGTTTCCTAGCCTAGTATACCTAACCATCTACCTATTTTCATCTTAATGAAGAAGTATCATAAGTCTAGGGATCATGGTCTGTGATGCCGAAAGACATTTTTTAATAAATGTTATATTACTACGTATTTTATACATGGTGTGTATAAAGAATAAATAAAGTAATAATATTAATAATGAAAGAAAGAAGGAAAAGCTCCATCCATTATTATTTATTACTAAAAGATAATAAATAGTATAATACCTATAAAGGTCAAATTAGGAACTAGCTAAAAGTTCATAAGTTAAAATATTAAAAGTACTAAATTAAATAAAAAGGGTTAGATCCAAAAATGAACCATTTCTTTATTTAACTTCCCCTTTGACTAAAAAGTTTGCCTATAAAGTCTCAAGCCAAGGAAAGGATTAGGGTTCTGATCTTTATTTTGGGAGTCATTATTCTACCTGTTTATTTCTCAAGTGAATTCTTGGAGAACATTTTTCCTAAAGGGAAAATGGAGAACTAATCCAGACCTAATATACCAGCTAGAAAACCTTACCTTAGGATATCTAAGCTACTGGCATGTTGGAACCAGCTCGGGGGGACCTAGATTGAAACCAGGAATGGTTCTGGGTCATCGGTGGGTGGAACGTGGTAGTTCCCAAGTGATTCAGTATCTAATACAGAGGTCATATCTGCTTATGAATTGTTAATGCTGGTTGTTTGAGTATGTAGGTTTCAACCATTAAGGGAGCTTCAAGTTACAGGTATGAAGCCCTAGACTGCCTATTACATTTTTCTAAGATACATGCTAGCTATGTTAGGCAAATGATTACATTACATTTCCTAACCCTATGTGCTTGTTCTCTGTTTTAATCTTCTAGGGTTTCCATTTTAAATTATAACAATAGGCTGTAAGTTATTTCCTATGCTATATTTATCTAGGGTTTATTCATTTAGTTTACTTCTACAATTTTAATTCATGTATAAATATCTATCAAAGGTTTTGCACCTTGGTTTTACTTCTATATTATTTTTATTGTTTAACTTGTGTTTCCTACAAGCTAGGTTTTATTTCAATCTTTTACCTAGCTATTCTTTGGCCTATATACTCTATTGACAAATTTCATCTGTCAGCAGAGCCATGTTCAAATAATTACTAATTCAGATCTATGTTTCAACTAAAACCTATATTTAATTTAGTATCATCTAATTATATTAACAAGAAAACTAATTAGTATACTATTAGTATATAACCAGTACACTATTGGTATATATATATATAGTTAAGAAATAGAATTATAAATCTAATCTACAACATAATAATTACATCTAAGCACAAATTATAAAAATCCCATACTAAATCAAGATAAAGACCAGGGAAGACCTTTCAAGGTCTGTATAATCAATTTACGATAAATACCAACTCATTTCCATTGAATTAAACATTTTACATAATTAGAATCATACGCCATAAATCAAAATAGTCCCATATAATACTACTCACAGCCATCATATAATAAATAACCAGAGTAACATTACAATATTAAAAATAAGAACCATGAAAGTACAACGAGGTCATAGCATCAAATCCTGTGGACCCTCTGTTTTCCCAAATTGCAACCATTACAATTAATAAACCCTCATTACAGTACATGACCCATGATTGAATCCTGAAGGGTCTTTATTCTTTTATAAATCCACAGTGTATTATCTACACACAGACTATAAACCAAACCCAAAATCATTACACAGAGGTCGTAAGGAATATACAAATCCTTATGCTATAAATCCATGGCCATGACCTAGTATTTAAACAACATTAACTAAATTAAAACCTTGTTACAGGTGTGGAAACTCTGTCAACAAAACATCCTATAGAAAGGAGTCCCCACGCAGGGTTTTATACCCATGATTTATATTCACTTTCCATTCAAACATTAATAATTAAAAACATAATGAATGCACTCGTCCAAGATATCGCAGCTACCATGGAGAGCTCTCATGCCATTTACTGCATGGCCACAGCTATACGCTGTCATCATTTACATTCTAACTACTAATACAAATAATGGAAGAAAATATACAAAGATCATCCGCGAAGGAGAATGCCACATAAAACCCAATTTTAATAACAACAACGCAGTATAAAATCATATACAAAGTATCTATAAAGTCATAGTCAATTTTACACAGTCGTGCGAATGGCCATGGCACCATTGCAAGCAATGGTGCTGCCTTGGATTAAAGTATTAAATCCAATACAAATTACACAAAACATGCAAAGCCTGTTAAAAGTACTAAGGTTCCCATCGCTGCTAACAACTCCACTATTTTTAATTACAAACTAAAATATTTGTAAACCCAAGCCCAAAGGAAAATTTAAAACCCCATAGTTCAACCCCAACCACGATAAAGTTCAAAACCCAGTTCTAAGGCTGAGATGGACAAGTAATGACATTGCTAGAAGGATTACCATAAGAGTAACGCGTTCCTATGACATTTTTGAAAGTTGCAAACGCAAACATCCTCTCCCCATCCCTGTCACCTGCAACCACAAAACAATTCAATGGATGAAAAGTATGATATCCATAGTAAGCAACAACCAAACAACAATGCTGTCAAACCAATCGACACGATACCTTTCGTTAAAATGGAAGTCTCCCTCACATCCTATGTAGAGCCGAGAGGAAACAACAAATAGAACAACATGACCAATCCCATCGTGGAACCAAACCCTATGTTGGGTTGCCACTTTCCCCAATGCACATTAATGGAGCCAACCTGTTGGCCTATCAAAACCCAAACCCACTTCCCTATAGTTTTCATGCACTACATTATCGAATGCCTCCATGGTATGCATGGTATTAAACCCCAATGTGCAATGGTTTAAACTATATCATATATTCGCCACCCCAAATGGATACAAGTTCAACATATAACATATGTATCACATACCTTAGGCTCTAAGCTTTAAAACTTTTTCTTGTCAATTTCCTTAGGCTGTAAGCCAAGGACCATGGCATATGAAATATGCCATTGTAATGTTGTTTTTATCAAATCAAGAATCAGTCTTTAACCAAGGTTATAAACATGCAAAGAATAGTAAAATATATGTTAATATTTTAATGAAATAAACATGTAATACAAATAGGTTAATATATGAACCGTCGATAAGTATTACATAATGAACAATAAGTGTCATTTATAAGTATTACATAATGAACATAGGTAGGATAGTTACCTTACTTCTCATGCAAAGACAGTAAGAACGATAATATCAACCAGTACTTGTCACTAGCCACAAGTACGACTACTAATACTCAAACGTCAAAATGGTCCCTAACAAGTTTCTATCGTTAAGTATAATCTGCACATAACTTGGGAGATGTGCCTTAGTTCAATAGAACTAAGTAAGCTGCTAGATAGGTAGAGACTTTTACCTCTCAGGAAGTACATGGGAGAACTAGTACCACCACTCCACCCACTTTGGTTCTAGGAACAAAGTTAAGTTAGAATGAGATATACAACATAATCACATGTAAAATGATAATGATAATGAAGTACATAATAAAAGTATCTAACATAGACAACAAAGCATAAATCTAAGAATAGATTAGTAATCAACATTATGACACCATAATGTAAAACACAGTAATAATTGTAACTGAAAGTAAGAAGGTAGAATGCAAGAACAACTTACGATGAAACAGTGGTACACTTAGTGTATGTTATATTCTGCAAGTCCAATAATTTCCATCAAAGGTAGTTTTTACTAGCCTAATAATTATTTTTATTTTCAATTTTTGGGGACATTACAAGTGGTATCAGAGCCCGGTTTCAACACTACGAGACCAATGGGTGCACCAAACATTCGTTGCAAAGAAAACAAGGTATGTTTTAAATTTTAGCATTAACTAACAAAAATATTCCTGTTATTTAAAATTTTACAATTACAAGAATTTTTACAGAACAATTCAGATCATGAACACTGAGGAAGACAATAGCTGGCAAGAAAAGATGAACATCCCCTCCTCGGAAGAAGAACTGGTGGTGGAACTGAATTCTGATATTTTGAAGACCATACACATCTTCAAGCAGAATTGCAAAGTTTAATAGAAGATAGTTTGAATGAGAGAAAGGAACATCAAGCTATTAATGAAGCATTACTGAGAAATCTGATGGGAGGAAGCCCACAGGGAAAGCCTATGTAGTCCACAAACAGATCCAAAAGAGAACCTTAACATAAATGGGCCAGCATCCCAAGAGAAGAAGAAAAAGAGGAACGTGCCCCTGAAGCACCGAAAGGATATCATCACAGTCCTTCTAGTGATGACTCTATTTCTCCACCTAGAAATAAACAAAGAAGCAATGATAGTATCAGGGGGAATTTAGAAAAATAAGAGCCTCGGCGTATGAAGGTGAAGTAAACACTGGGGATAAAGTTGAAGAGTGGTTGCTGGGCATGAGAAAATATTTCCAAGTTCATAACTACTGAAGTGATATGAAGCTCGACTTGCCATCTATAATTTGAATGGAAAAGAAACGAGATGGTGGAGATATTTGAAACACACCAAGAAATATGAGCTAAGAGAAATATGTTGGGATAAATTTCAAAAAATATTCCAAGAGAAATATATGTCGGAAAGGTTATTCGACAGAAAGGTGAAAGAGTTTCATGAGCTACGTATGGTATCCATGACTATCGATTCTTTTATTAATAGATTTATATATTTGTTACATTATGTACCATACATTAAGGATGAAAACGTAAATATCAGGTATTTTTTAGGATGTCTTCCTCCCAACTTTTAGGAAAGGATTGAAATTCGACATGCAAAAAACTTTGGATACCACACTGCACAAAGCTAGGCTCTATTATGAACATGGGAAACTAAGGCAAGAGAACATGAACCAAAAATGAAACAAGTCCAAGAATTTTCCCGATAAACGCAAACCTGGATTTAACCCATAGCCATACAGAAAGCAGAATAACAATTTTCCAACAAACAAGAAATTCAACAAATATGGTACAAATCCATATGTACGAGCTCCTAATGTTAACAAGATAGTAGAAAGTGGAGCCAATGCTACCTCATTACAGATAAACTATTGGAAGTGCAGTTGGCCTCATTATGCCCGATATTTTAAGAGCAAGACCAATGGGGTCTTGCACAACTTACAAGAAAAACCAACTATAGAAGGCATAGCTAGAACACCACGGATTTATGCAGAATTGGATGGCTGACAGGAAGATCATCAAGCTATAATGGTTGAGATAGAAGGTAATATCTTGAACACTTCTATTTCAATACTTATTGATCCCGGTGCTTGTCAGAGCTATGTTTCGCCTAAAAATGTTGATGTATGAAAACTAGGCAAAGTAAAGCATGATAAAACTTGGTTGGTACAGTTAGCCATAAGTACGAAATGGAAAGTTTCAGAAATAGTTAAATAATGTGAAGTAAACCATAATGGTTTTCCTACGAAAGTGAACCTAAACATCCTACCCTTAGGATCGTACGATATACTTATTGGCATGGACTAGTTGGAACATCACCATGTCATGCTCGATTGCTTACAGAAGTCAATCTTGTGTACAGATAGCCAAGGAAACCAAGTGAAGGTTCAAGACATTCCAAAGAAAGTTTCTATAAGGAAAATATGTGCCTTATAAATGAAGAAATGCATTACAAAAGGCTGCAAGTCGTTCGCAGTAAACATCTGAGACATAGAGTCTGAGAAATAATAATGCATTGAATACTTTCTCGTTCTTGTGGAATTCAAGGAAATGTTCCCTAAGGAAATCCCCAAATTACCTCTGAAATGAGACCTAGACATTTCCATCGAACTGATACCAGGATCAGTTTCGGCTTCCAAAGCCCCTTACTGCATGAGTGCATGTGAGTTGGTGGAACTCAAACTACAACTACAGGAGTTGATAAAAAAAAGGGTATATGTGGCCAAGTGTGTCCCCTTAGGGAGCATCGATATTGTTCATCAATAAAAAATATGGTATGATGCGGATGTGCATTGATTACCATCAGTTGAATAAAATGACTATCAAGAACCAATACCCACTCCCTAGGATACATGACTTGTTCGATCAGGTAGGAGGAGTCAAAATATTTTCAAAGATTGACCTAGGATCTTGATACCATTAGGTACGGATTCGTGACGAGGATATTCACAAATCATTCTTTTGTACCAGGTATGGGCACTACGATTTTGTAGTGATGTTGTTCGGGTTGACCAATGCACCTACAAACTTCATGTGTATGATGAACAATATATTCAGTAAGTATCTGGATAAGTTTGTTTTGGTATTTATAGGCAACATCCTAGTTTATTCTAAGAATAAAGAGGAACATGAAGAACACCTTTTTATAGTACTACAAGTGTTATGAGAACACCAACTTTATGCTAAGTTTAGTAAATGTGATTTTTACAAACCACATATACAGTACTTAGGTCACATTATCTCCGAGACAGGGATAACTTTGGACCCGAAAAATATTACAGCCATAAAGGATTGTCCTACCCCTACTAGTGTCACCGACATTAAAGGTCCTTTTTGAGATTATCCAGATATTATCAAAATTTCATTAAGAACTTCTCGAGAATTGCTTGTCCCATTAACACTTTGTAAAAGGAAAGAAAATAAGTTCTTATGGATGACCAAGTGCAAGGAAAGTTTTCAAAAGATTAAGAATATTTTGATGACCGCACCAATACTAAAAATTGTGAATCCTGATGGGGATCTCGTTGTTTGCATGAATCCAAGAAAGGAAGGACTTGGAGGATTCCTCTTGCGGAATGATCATGCGATCTGTTATGAATCATGGAAGTTAAAAGAGCATGAGCAAACTTACCCCACACACGATCTTGAGTTAGCGGCCATCATCCATGCTTTGAAGATGTGGAGGCATTGCCTCATGGGAAGGAGGTTCCTTATGAAGACAGACAATATGAGTCTGAAGTATTTATTCGATCAACCGAATCTGAATGCAAGGCAATCCAGATGGTTGTCTTTCCTTAGCAAGTACCATTTTGAGCTAAAGCATATTAAGGGCAAAGAGAACAAGGTTTTCGATGCTTTGAGCTGACAAACTCATATGATATATGAGGTGAATTTAAGTCAAACTGATGCATATTTTAATGAGAGGATTAGAACGGCCAACATAGTTGACCCTTTCTATGTAGAAATCCTTAAGAAAGTCCAAGATGACAGGTTGTTTCAACAACAAAAAGGAGTACAAGGTAGATGAATCAAGACTTATATGCTACAAGGAGAGATTGTACGTTCCAGAAGGAGGGGACGTTCAGTCCAGCATCCTCACAGAATTCCATTGGGCACCCTACTCGGGGCACTCAGGATATCAAAATATGATATTTGTCATCAAGAGACACTTTTTCTGGCCTAAGTTAATGGACGACATTGCGATGTTTATCGCAAAATGTCAGGAATGTTAGTTGGTTAAAGTTGAGCATTAGCATACTTCAATATTGCTACAGCCATTACCCATTCCGAAATGGAAGTGGGAGGTCATTAGTATGGATTTTATTACCTGTCTACCGAAAAGTAAGAAGCAAAATGATTCTATTTTTGTAGTAATTGACAAGTTGTCAAAAGAGGCACACTTCATTCCTATGAAGTTGACCTACAAGGAAGTGAACATTGTTGATATCTTCTTGAAGAAGATATTTAGATTACACAAGATACTCAAGGAAATCATCTCGGATCAATATGTTAAGTTTATAGGAAAATTTTGGAGATCTTTATTCTCCGATTTGGAGACGCAGTTGAAATTTAGCATTGCTTATCACCCGCAGAAAGACATGAAGATATAAAGAGTAAACCAAATTGTTGAGAACATGCTTAGGATGTATTTCATGAACAACCCACTAAGTGAGAATACTACTTGCATCTTGCATATTTTGCATATAACAATGGTTATCAGACTTCTGCCAAGATGAGTCCCTTTGAGGTACTCTATGGACGAAAGTGTAGAACACCGGTTACTTGGGATTGCCGGGTAGATTGGCTCATGTTAGGGCCTAATTTATTAATGGACTTGGAACAGTGTGTTACCAAGGTCCAGGTGGAACTTAAAGAAGCATAAGACCAGTAGAAAAGTCACGTGGCTTAGAAAAGAAAAGATAAATACTATCAAATAGGCAATCATGTCTACTTGAAAGTAAAAGAAAAACGAATCTCATTGAGCTTGGGTAGGTGTGGTAAGTTAGCACCTAGATTTTGTAGACCCTTTGAAATAATGGCCAAGAAAGGGCCAGTGGTATATGAGCTAGTGTTACCCGTACACGTAAGAGTTCATAATGTTTTCCGTGCATCTTTGTTAAAGAAATATGTTTATGATACTAAACATGTAATCGATTGGTCCTTATTACAGGTGGAACCTGAAGGGGATTTTGCTGATGTATTTGTAACTTTGAAATGTATTGACTTGTATATTTTATGTATTGTACCCTGATGTCTATTCTGGGAAGTATCTATAATGTAATTGAGTCATGTCATGCCCCGATGTTCCTATCGGGAGAATCAATAATGTAAAAAATTCATGTAAATTCATAGAGGGTAACCCTCCTTATTTTTCAAGGGTTAATGTCCCCGCATTTATGGGGCACTGGGGTTATTAGAATCTCATACAAAATTCGTCCCTAGGTGAGTTAATGTAATTCGGGTCATTCGCACCCCAGTTGTGGTTACTCGAGCCTACATAATTGAGTTAGGATTACTCGAGCCTACATAACAAAGTCAAATATTAAGTGAACGAAATAATATAAATAGAGAGTGAGACTCTCTATTTATCATACACAGACTCAGTCACTGGGGCGCATGAGTGAGAGAGAAGAAGCTGGGATCAGAGAAAGAGACAAAGGTTGTCGGAGATAATCTTTATGTTTTCGGGTTTTACTTTTTCTATTGGTGCTCATTCTATCTCTGACGAATTTGAGAGGTTTTCTCCTTTATGGTTTCCCCAAGAAAAATTCTTTGTGCCTCTTGTCTCTTGTGTTTATTGTTGTGCATGTTATTCTCTTATTTAAAGATCCTAAGATAATTCTAGCTAGAATGATAAAAATCTAACATGGTATCAGAGCTAACCTGAGAACAAAACACTGTGCAACTACGGAAGCTAGGGCTTCTTAATTTTTGGGTCTCTTGCCACAACCCATCAGCAAAAGGATGCTAGGATAACTCTCCATTGAAGGGCGCATCTTTCTATCGAAGCGGAATTTGATTCTAGGCATTTTCAGTTTTTGGTGCTAGAAATTAGGGCTTTTCTTAGAAGAGGAATTTTTAGTGTGCCCAGCATAGTATTTCTCTCCTAATCAAACTCGAATTTTAGAGACCTGGGTTGAGATTTTTGGTTGGGTGAAACTCTAGGAAAGTCAAACCCTAGTTTGACCTCGAGTCGAAAAAACCCTAAATACTAAAACTAATCAATTTTGGTACATTTGATATATATCAGGATTTTAGAAATATCAAGGGCCAAAAATTTGTCAGGTTGAAGATAAATTCTGGATGTACACTGTGTCCAAGTTTCAGCCTCAGATTAGCTATATTCTAGGAGATATGATTCCTCCAAGTTAGGATTCTATCCTCTTCCAGGATTCATCCCTAAACAGGATACCTAGGGAGAATTGTTATATCTCGGGCTCATAAGGTCCAAATAAAATTTCTCAAGATTTTACATAAAGGGAATGAAATTTACTTTCTTTGGTAGAAGTTTCAGACCCCGAAGATGAAATAGTAGTACATGGAAGTCCGTACAACTTCACTATGCTGAACAGTCCTAAAAAAGGTCACCTTGGGAAAATGATCATAAGTCCCAATTGGTGAAACCAATTCTAATGAAACTTGCGGTGTTGGAACAAATACAAAAGCGGATACCTTAGTACAAAATTTCAGACATAGGGGAGAATTACTTTCAGAGATACTGCAGAAAAAGTATCAGGCATTTCTACAGAAGAAATTGGTAAACTAGGGTTTTTTGTTCTGGGAGCTTCCCTCCATTGTTTTCAGAAAAGGAGTACATTGGACAGATTTCCTTGAAGAGGTATTTATTTCTATCTAATTAGATCTGAAAGATTCCAAAATTTGAAAATTAGGGTTTCTCTGACAAACCCTAGATCAGCCAATGCCAGAACCAGGATGGACACCTCAAATCTGTAAGATCTAATATTTTGCTATTTACAATTGAGGTTCTCATTTCAATATGACTAATCACACCAGCTTGATGAAAATCTTGGTGAGGCTGAAAACTTCCAAGAATGGAAGTATATGATCTCACTAGTTCTTAAAGGAAATGAATCTGACACCTACATAAGTAGAGAGGTTCCAGTTCTAGAGGGAGATGAGGCTAAAAGCCTTACACAAGAAGAACTTGGTCAAGGCCAAGAACATCATTTTTGAGTCAATCATGAATCACCTTATACCACAACTATATTCCCTAAAGAGACCAAAAGAGATGTTTGATTCCTTAACCAATCTATTTGAAGGGAAGAACATAAATCAGAAAATGACTTTGAGAAAACAGTTGAAGAATGTGAAGATCAAGAATGTAGAGAATATATAGTCATACTTTACAAGGGTCTCTCAAATCAAAGAACAATTTGAAGTGGTAGAAGAATAAGTGGGGAATGCAGAAGTTGTGATAACCACCTTGAATGGCCTCCCAGGATCATGGGATTCATTCATTCAAGGAATCTGTGCCAGAAGGAAGTGATTACTTTCAGCAGAGTCAGGGAAGAGCACACACAAGAAGAAGCTCGATTCATAATAAGAGAAAAGAAGATGGGAGAAACTGAAGATCAAGCTAAATAATATCCCTCAATCGATGAGGAATATGAAGAACTTAACTCTTGAAGAACCTCTTATCCATCTTAGCATTTGGATAAGAAACGATGCTATTATGAATGAAGAAGGTGATGAAGCTAAAGGCTCAAGAAGGAGTCTACCCATGAAACAAATAAAGATAAGTATTCAATTGTCATTTCATGATATTATTTTTGTTATTCATTTGTTTATATTCAGTTGATGTATTATGCATAATAGAATGTTTGCATTAATGACAGTATACTACTAATATGCATGTGATGGGTAAGTAGCTCATGGTGCTATATAACTCTCCAGTGCTACTTATCTAGAATGAAACTCTTTGCTGACATATTGGATTAGTGCACAATATCAATGTTGTCCTGGTAGAGATAGAAGGCATCTAGAAAGTTTCTGTGAGATATGGATGAATGTTGTATTGGCTAAAATAGTTGCATGATGATATATTTATGCATAAGAATTTGCCATTATGAATATGCCTTATGAAATGTTTCTAACCATACAAGTGCATTTGACTTGTAGAAAAGCATTAGAGGAAATTTCAACTCAAAATGGGCCTCCTAAAAAAATTAATAAAATAATAGTTAAAATAATAAAATAATATTTATTAATTTTGGAGGAAGAAAAGAAAAAAACTACTTTTTTGTTTGTATTTTCGACATATCTCCCCGTGTTTTTACTCAAATTTCGATCGGTAGATCTTTTTGGATGTGGAATTAAATTCCACATCCAACAAGTACGCACTCGGCATACTTTTGATGGACCCCACTACCCCAAAAAAAAGAAATATATGAAAACGTGATGATGACATCATCATCATGTCTTTTCAGATATTTCTTGTTTTTGGGGTAGCGAGGTCCATCAAAAGTATGCCGAGTGGGTACTCGTTGGATTTGAAATTTAATTCCGCATCCAATGAACTCTCTCGATCAAAATTTGAGTAAAAACACGAGGAGATATGTCGAAAATAAAAACAAAAAAAAGTAGTTCCTTTTATGATACCTATCCCTAAATTTATATTAAAAAAGTGTTTAAGACCTGTACGGTATTTCAAATTTATAGTAATTTCATTGGCTAACGCATGATGACATGGAATTTGAATTAGAGTTAAAAGTCCCATTTTGAGTGGAAATTTCCTCTAATGATCACATACATAATCACCTATAAGAAAAGAAGAATGAGACTTGTTCCGAAGAACAAGTGATGACAGCTAAAGAAGAATACGACGATACTTTCAAAGAATTCAAGAGGCCTTAGACACAGTGCAGTTATGTGACACTATTGAATGACATCACTGATGCCGAGCCTTCTAGCTATGAATAAGTGGCCAAGAAGAAAGGGAAGGAGAGTACTAGGTCAAGAAGAATGATGCCTAGGATGCAGTATTAAGACCTGAAGGGAAGTCTGTAGTCTCTTCCATATGGATCTACAAGATCCAGCATGCAGTAGATGACGACATCATGGGATACAAGTCAGGATTCGTAGCATGAGGCTTCTCACAGAAAGAAGGCATATACTACGAAGAGATATTTTCATCGAGTGGGGGTTGAGGCACATGATAGGAAGACTCATGTGTGCAAATCAAAGAAGACCTTGTACGAGCTCAGAAGACACCCATGGGATAATACATACATGAGGATCTTGAAGAATATGACAAGCTCATAGATGGGTGCGAGAAGAAATTTTGAAAAGGTTTAAGATAGAGGATCTTGGTATCCAGTGACCCTAGATGGATACAAAGAATATTAGTAGCAGAGGAAGTTACTTGTCACTCCTGTACAGAATGTTTCAGTGAATAGAGTACAAAAGCCAAAGGGAGAATGATGTTTTGCTTCAGAGAAAGTGACTGCAGAAGATCCTAAGGTTTGACATGGTATGACAGGATGGACAACTTACTGATGGCTCTAGGATTTACTGAGAGTAAAGCAGATTCCAACCTTTACTTCAAGGTTGAAAGTGGAAGACCAGTGATGCTCCTGTTATATGTCGATGACTTTTTCCTGATAGAAAAGAGGAACTCATTAAATTTTCAAGAAGGATACCTACTTCCAAGTTCGAGATGAAGGACTTAGATATGATGCACTACTTCTAGGCATGGGGGTGTGGCAAAATGTGGATGGAATCTCCCTAAGACAAGGGAAGTATGCTATAGAGATCCTGAAGAGGTTCAGGATGATGGACTGTAAGGCCATGACCACACCCATGGCATCGAATTTGAAGCTTCTAAGTGATGTTTCATTAGAGACAGTTGATGCTATGATGTATCATCAGATGATTGGGTCCTTGATGTACCTGAAGAATACCAGACCAGATATTTGCTTTGCTGTGAACACCTTGAGCTAGTTCTTGACAGATCCAAGACATGTTCACGTGATTGCTGCAAACCATATTCTGAGGTACCTAAAGGGTATAGTTGATTATGGGCTCAAGTATAAGGCTGATCAGAAGATTAACCTAGAAGGTTATGTTGATTTAGATTGGGCAGGTAGTGCCATCGATAGAAAGAGGACTTCAGAGTGCTGCTTTAGTATGGGATCAGGTATGACCTCTTGGTTTAGCAGGAAATAGTCTTGCATGGAACTGAGTACAGATGAAGTAGAGTATGTCACAACTTGTTCAGCTAGTTGTGAGGCAGTATGGTTGAGGAAACTACTGTCTTATTTATTTGATCTCTAGTTGGATGCTAATTATATATATTGCGACAACCAAAGTTGTTTGAAGTTTTCTGAGAACCCAGTGTTCCATGACAAGTTGAAGAGTATCAAGATCAAGTATCACTATATCAAGGATATGGTGCAAAGAGGAGCAGTAAAGCTCCAGTATGTTGCGACGGACGAACAGATAGATGATGTGTTGACTAATCCATTGGCCAGAGTGAAGTTTAAGTACTTTAGGGAGTAGCTTGGTGTTCTCCAGATCGGGGTTCCCTCCAAGGGGAAGTGATGAGTCCATGAGCCATGATGATGTGGTGAGAGGATTGGTTCCTTTCATGGTCATATGTAAGTGCTGAGCCATGCTGAGGTGATTGTGGGATGTGTTCCCACATGATCAGATATAATCACTGAAGGCCATTCTCTGGGAGAATGGTGGCACCTGGTCAGTTACCAGGAATACTCTGCCTAGAGCTGAGGGCCATTCTGATGTGACTATGGGATGTGTTCCCACATGATCAGATGTAAGTGCAGGGCCATTCTGATGTGACTGTGGGACGTTTTCCCACATGATCATATGTAAGTGTAGAGACATTCTGAAGTGACTATGGGATGTTTTCCCACATGATCAGACGTAAGTGCAGAGACATTCTAATGTGAATGTGGGATGTGTTCCCACATGATCAGATATAAGTACAGAGCCATTCTGAGGAGACTGTGGGATGTGTTCCCACATGATCAGATATAAGCGCTGAGCCTTTCTAGCATGGATGCGAGATGTGTTCCCCACATGGTTGGATATAAGTGTTGAGCCCTTCTAGCATGGATGTGGGATGTGTTCCCCACATGGTTGGATATAAGTGTGAATCCCTTATGACATGGTTCTTGGATGTGTTCCTCCCATGCTTAGATAAAAGTGATGAACCCTTCTGACATGGTTCTTGGATGTGTTTCTCCCGTGGTCAGATATAAGTGCTGATCCTTTCCGATATGGTTCTTGGATGTGTTCCACCCATGATCGGATGTGATTATTGAGCCTTTCCAGTATGGTTCTTAGATGTGTTCCTCCCATGATCAGATGTGAGTGTTGGGCCTTTTTGACATGGTTCTTGTATGTGTTCCTCCCATGGTCAGATACGAGTGTTAGGCGTGCCTTTCTGACATGGTTGTTGGATGTGTTCCTCTCATGGTAATATGTAAGTGCTGGGTGGGCCATTCTAACTTAGGGTCAGATATAAGTGCTGAGGAATACCTACATGGAGGCTAGGCCTACAACCAACATGAAAAATGGCTGGCTCTATACAACTTCCTATGACGAGAAGAATCGAGAGATAGCACCAATAATGATGACCCAGTGATGATCCAGATCTAGTGATGATGATCCACCAGTGATGATCCAGATCCAGTGATGATCCAGATCTAGTGATGATGATCCAGCACTGATGATCCAGATCTAGTGATGATGATCCAACACTGATGATCCAGATTCATTAATGAATATGAGTTGAAGATGAAGATGAATTGAAGATGAAGATGACATTAAGATGAAGATGACGAGAACTCGATGATGATTAGTGGATATAGAGAAGAAAACCTGTGCTGATAAATTGTGCCCAGAGAATACCTTCCTAGTTAAGAGGGAGTGTTGATGTATTTGTAACTTTGGAATGTATTCACTTGTATATTTTATTTATTGTACCCTGATGTCTATTCCGGGAATTATTTGTAATGTAATTGATTCATGTCATGCCCTGATGTTCCTATAGTGAGAATCAATAATGTAAACAAGTCATGTAAAGTCATAGAGGGTAACCCTCCTTATTGTTCAAGGGTTAAAGTACCCGCAGTTGTGGGGAACTAGGGTTATTAGACTCTCCTAGAGAAGTCGGCCCTAGGTGAGTTAATGTAAGATGGGTCATTAGTACCGTAGTTTAGTTACTCGATCCTACATAACTGAGTTAGGATTACTCGAGCCTACATAACAGAGTCAAATATTAAGTGAACGAAAGAATGAAAATAGAGAGTGAGACTCTCTATTTATCATACACACACACACTCACTGGGGCACATGAGTGAGAGAGAAGAATTTGGGATTAGAGAAAGAGACAACTACTATCGGAGATCATCTTTATATTTTCAGGTTTTACTTTTTCTATTGGTTCTCATTCTATCTCTGAGGAAGTTGCGGGGTTTTCTCCTTTATGGTTTCCCCGAGGAAAATTCTTTGTGTCTCTTTTATCTTGTGTTTATTGCTGTGCATTTTATTCTCTCAGTTAAAGATCCTAAGATAATTCTAGCATGAATGATAAAAATCTAATAGATTTTTCTCATGAACCTCTTCATATACTGGACAAGAGAGAGGTGCAGCTCAGGAAGCACACCGCATTTTAGTTGAAAGTGCAATGGAAACACTTTGAGACCAATGAGGCTACTTGGGAGAATGAAGCCACTATGAGAAAGGCTTACCCAAACTTGTTTCATGATTTCATTTTGAGTCCCTAAAACACCAGGGAAGGTGTTGTTCTAAGCGAGGAGGGATGTAATATCCCAAATTTTGGACCTAACACTTAAAGGCATGAGCCTATTGATTATGATGTTATCTTGATGTTTTTATATTGATATATTTGTTCTAAGACCCCACTACATATGAACATGATGATTTGCTTTATATATTGAGTGTAATACAATTATTGATGATATATATGCTGGTTTGTGTTGGGACGGGACCCTGAAGCACATGATTGATGAGATGTTTTATGTTGAGCGAGGAGCTCTGGAGCACATGGGTAATTAATATTTTGTGTTGAGCGAAAATCTCTAGTGCACATGAGTACTTACATTTGTGTTGAGTGAGAAGCTCTGGAACACATGAAAAGATAATTGGAAGTGTTAAGCATAATCCCTGGAGCCTTCCATGTTGATGTTGAGCATAAGCTCTGGAGCATCAGATCCTTGACCATTGTATCCCTAGGTGTATCGTACAAGTACATCCTAACATTAAGTGTTGAGTGAAGAGCTTTGGAATAGAACTAATTTTGTAACTCCCTGTTTTTAGCATCGAGTATGGGCTCTGGTAAGTGCTAGGAGTTACTAAAAAGAATTAATGATTTTCGAGTGAAAACGACTCAAGAAAAATATTGATCTCATCTGACTTATTTATAAGTGATTAAATGAAATTTGGAATTTCTTTATTCTCGTCAAGTACTGAAGAACTACCATGTTATACAAGGGAATCCAACATGCAAGTATGTTTAGAGTTTTCTAGCCTAGTAGACCTAACCATATACCTATTTTGACCTTAATGAAGAAGTGTCATAAGTCTAGCGATCATGGTATATGATGCCCAAATACATTTTTTAATAAATGTTATATTACTACGTATTTTATACATGGTATGTATAGAGAATAAATATAGTAATAATATGTCATAACCCCAAAAAATTTAAAGTGACATAAAACGTCTGAAATCGCAGTTTAGTAACTGCTAGTGGTTAGCGAAAAACAAAACAGTTTAACAATTTGTAATGATTAGTTTCAAAATACAGAAAACTAATACAACTTTAATTTTTATAAGTTATATAAAAATGACTTGCATTTAGATTGTTGCTAGTTGTACTAATTATTTGCTTTTGTCAAGTAGGTCAGAAACCACCTTTGAAATTCGGGGCTTACTTAGCATTCTGCTAACTCAGAAGGACTGATGGTTCTTACAGGTTCAGCAGGTAAGCGAATGATCAAGTAGGGGTTTATTTTGTATGATAGCGAGAAGTATTTCTTTAGCATGATAATATTCTAGTAAATAAATTCATAAATATGATGCAAGATTTCAATGAGGTAAGGTAAATTCCTTAGTTGTTTTGGATCTATGACAACATTTATTTTTAGGCCATAATGACTTTTATCCTTAACATCATAAATGTCGTTTATGAGAATAAGTCCTTCCAAGGTTTATTTTTGTCGTAAGATTATAATACCTAGTCAATCATAGATTCTTTTAGTGAGCATATGGCTCATGATCCTGACATATAAAATAATTTTATTGTATCATTATCTTACTGCTATTGTCATGTTTAATACTCAAATGTACTACTTTTTATGTATGAACATAATCCTACATTTTTCAAAGGTAAAGCTTACATTGAGTTATTAGTTTTATTAAGAGAAACTCTTGCATATAATTTGTCTCCAGTCACCTTGAAGACTCTTTCATTATCAGCATCGAGTTTTAAGTGGAGAAGTTTAGAGCCCTTCAGTTTACAAATAAACTACATATATCTACCTTAACTCTTCCTTGCTAGTCGTGAAGAATATAAACTTGTTTGATTGTAAGCAATTATGCTTATCTTCTTGCACTACTAGAAGTCAAACTATATACTTCAATTTCTACATTATCGCCATGATACAAGTGTTATTGTAATAATACAATGCCACATTATTTTATAATGTTACCATATAATTTTACTTGTACCCTAAGGTGGATTTACTATCGAACAACTATTTCCATGTAGTCGAAACTAAAGGTAAAAACACATTATGAGTTTTGCTCTTATACTATACTAGATCTAATGCATGGTTTATACAATAGCATGATTTTCATTTTAATCAATCTTTAGAACTAGTTAAAGGATCCATAGTGAAGTTAATTCAATGAGCAAATGTAAGAACATTATACTATGGTCGATGCATAGATTCCATTATTAGCAATCATAGAAGTCCTTTTTATAATTAATTTTCAATGATATAATTCCTCCCCGGTGTATGCAGTGTTGACATTAGAAATGACCCTCACATGGTTAAAAATTTGGGAGGGCACATGGTCTATTATCCTCCATGCATTGGTGACTTAAAATAAGTGAAACCCTACTTCTTTGGAATTTTCTTTGAGGGTTTGTTTCCTATAAGTTGTGCTGAGAAAACTCTTCACGGCCATGAGAGGCTTGCTCTACCTTAACCATTGGTACTGAGTCTGCAATACTGTGCAAATGTGGTTTAGGTTTTCTTAGTAGGTGTTTTTAGTTTCTGCAGTGAGTTGAGAGCACACAGTGTGCGTGGTTTTGAACTCCTTCACATAGCTTGAAACCTGGAACTGGTTTTATCCTTGTGTTTCTCCGTCCTTTACTTCAGCATCGAGGAGATTGAGTGTTGTATCTTTGTTGCCTTTGTCACAGGGTTGCAATGAGGTTTTTCTTGCTTCTCTATGTAGTTCACTCACTCTGGTGACTGTTCCTTCTCGGCTCTGCTCTCTTGTTGCTCACAAGTAAAATTTTAATCTTTAATCGAAATTTATTTTGTCAATAATATTATTTAGGCTAGGATTTAAACTTATGTACATAGTTTTAACTTATCGTTTGGAATTGTGTTCTTGTAGGTACCTACAACGGCTCCAAGCTTTAAGTGGAAAATCAACCTCACACTTCGGTGAACTTTGTGGCTTCCAACCGGTAAGCCCCGGTCTCGATGTGGGTTCTCCCTACTTATGATAAGGGTTCTTGGATAAAGTTTACATTGGTTGGAAGAATGGCTTCAGATTCTTCATTGGTTAAATGTTTAGTTTGTTTATTACTCATTTTTTAAATGAAAACCCGTGTGGTGCTCGCTAGGTAGCACAGGCTCTTGAGTCGTGATGTGTATTTGGTTTTGGTTTAAACAAATCAGCCTTACGACTTCATAATGTAATATGGTTGATTTAAGAATAAAAGAAACTCCTTATGCTCTGATTTTTTAAAAGAGCTCCGTTTCATTTAACCTATCAGTAATGTATTTAGTTTACTGTTAAAATATTTATATATATATATATATATTTGGTTTTAATAAGAAAGAATGTGGATCAGTCTAGCTGTATACTTCGTGGGATTTTTATTTTTACAGTTAGCAATGTAACTGGTTATATTTTATTACAGGAATTTTTGTGTATTTGGTTTTAATAGTAGAAAGGGTTTCAACCCTTTGATTCTCACAGGCTATAAGCCTTCCTGGATTTGGGATTTATAATGCACATATATAATGATTCTTAGTTTATTTTGTTTGTTATTTACATATACATTTTAATTGTTACTAATCTGTAAGTTATATTTACTTTTAAGCTTTGTAAAGAAGATAATAATAATTTCTAGAACTTGGTTTAAGGAAATAATATAAACTCTACAGTGTTAAGAAATTCTCGTTTCTACTTATAGTGTTTTTAACTCTGTTTTTCAAATAGAAAATAAGAATGATGATATAAACTTACAGTTAAAGTTTTGATACTAAAAAAAAAAAAGAAAATCTTGATAATTTTTACAGTCTCTTACCTCTAAATTATAGTTAAGAAATACTTCGGGTTTTCGTTGACTGTCAGTACTTAATATACAAAGATTATAAAATAATCCTTTGATTCTGGTTGTAACTCACTAGTCTGTAATGGTAATGTTTACAAACAGTTTTACTAATTCCTTTTCTTTACATATTTTCTTAAATATTAGTTTTCTTACCTTACTTCTGTTAACTATGATATTTATATTTTTATCAGTTAACTAATACTGAAACATTTATAATATTTACTGCTTCTTTTATACCTATTTCTTTTTATTTAGTTTGTTACAATAAATTAAAGCAGTCAATACTTAACACTGATATTTAGTATAAATTATAAACTTTGAAGTAAATTCTATCTACTGTTCATAATCAAATAAAAGAATCATTTCATTTATTGAAGAAAGACAACCATGCTAGAGTACGACTTGAGTTCAAGTGTGGAAAAACACAGCTTGGAAATTTAATTTCTATCTGCTTCAGTAAATACATACTCATTCCCATTTCTTCTATAATCTATAATTTTACTGAATCTAACATTTCACAGTTACCTTTCATTCATAAACCCTAAACATTTAACATGCATGTAATAAATAAACTAAGATTTACTTAACTAATATAGTAAAAAAATAAAATAGAACCTGTTGAGGATAAGATGACAACAGCTTAACAAGGCCATTCCTCCCTACCAATCTCCTAGAGAGCGCTCAAACAATGCTTCCTCAGGACCCCCGATCTTGTTCCTGGTCTTCTTGGCTGAGAACAAGCTGAGAACTGGGTGGAGAATGCAACTATAAAACCTCTGTCACCTGACTGGTTCAATTACCTCAGTAATAACAATCTGCTCTCAGCAGTGTGATCTTCAGCTTCAAAGCTGCAACTAGATCAATCTCAGCAGTTATCCCCTCAAACACATTCCAGACTCCCCTCCATTGAGTTTCTCTTGAGTAAATTCATTCACCCTGAATGATCACTTCTATAGAATGAGTAGCCTCAGCTCTCTTCAATGGGAAATTTCATAGAGATGCCTAGGTCTTCTGGGTCAGTTTTCATTAAATGAGCCACCTGCTCTGATTCCACTTTCTTGGGGAATCATGACCACACATACAGGGAAGCTACCACCTGCAATAGTTGGAAGTGGTTTCAGGATGCTGCCACATGTCAGTTTTCTCTCCACCCAGTCTCCTCCACCAATTGACCAGTAAACACTCTTTTAACAGCTCTCCTAAGCTGTTGTCTCCTCATTTATTTATTTATAAATAAAATATTCTGAATTTACATTAAATATTCTTGACCCCACTGGGTCATCAATTACAACTTAGCATAAAATTTAACACAATGTTTCTCAAATGATATAAAATTGTTGTTTGCAAAATTAGGGCATGTGACATACACACTCCCTTACATTATAACATCGTCCTCAATGTTATTTATTCCTCGTCCTCAGAGTTCCCCTGAAACAGAATTGGATATGCATCTTGCATATGACTTTCCAATTCCCAGGTGGCTTCCTCTGGATTTAGGTGCTTCCATTACACCTTCACTTGACCAATGGTGCGGTTCCGAAGTGTGATCTCCCTCTGCTCAAGGATACAGTCCGGTTCCACCATAAAATATCCTTTGGGTTCCACCTGTAAATCATTCCATTTAATAACATGAGTAGCATCATGCACATATTTCTTTAATACAGAAATGTGAAAAACATTGTGACCTCTTAAATTTGGTGGTAAGGCTAACTGATAGGCTACCTGTCTAATCCTGGACAGTATTTCAAAAGGACCACAATAACGAGGTGCTAGTTTGGCACAACTACCCAACCTCAGAGAACTCTTTTTGGGTCTTACCTTAATAAAAACATGTTCACCTACCTAGAACTCTTTTGGAGTTCTTTTAAGGTCTGCTTGACTTTTCTGTCGATCTTGCGCAATTTTTAGATTACCTTGTACATGCTTTACAATTTCTTCCATTTCTTTCAATAACTTAGGTCCTAATACTAACCTGTCCACTAGATTACTTCAAGAGATGGGAGTGTTACATTTCCTTCCATACAAAATTTCGAGAGGACTATATCTAGCTGAAGCTTGATAATTATTATTATAAGCAAATTCTACCAAGTGTAAATAATCTTTCCATTTACCTAGCTGTTCTTTAACATACATTCTTAGTAAATATTTCAGTCTATCCATCAGTTTGAGGATGGAAGGAGGTACTGAAATTTAACGTAGTATTTAATCCTTTGAACAAAGATCTTCAAAAGTTACCTGTAAATTTAGGGTCTCAGTCTAAAATTATAACCTTTGGTATCCCATGTAGTTGGAAAATTTGCCTTAAAAATATATCAGCTATGTTTGCAGCTTTATAAGTAGTTTTTATAGGTATAAAATGGGTTTCTTTACTCAATTTGTCAACCACTACCATTATGGAGTCATTTAAGTTCTGATTTTTAGGCAGTCCAGTAACAAAATCAAGACTAATTATCTCCCATTTCCAGCTAGGAATGGGCAAAGGCTGAAGTAATCCAGCTGGATGCTGATGTTCAGGTTTTACTTGCTGACATTCAAAGAATCTAGCAATATATTCTACCAGTTTAGTCTTCATGTTTGGCCAAAAATACTCTTTTCGTAACATGGTTATAGTTTTCTGATAACCCGGATGGCCTGAGTAAGGAGTTTTATGGATTTCGTCTAAAATTAATAACTTAACCTTAGGTACATTAGGTACATATATTCTATCTTTATATAGTAAAAATCCTTTTTCATTCAATTTGTACCCTGTACTTAAACTTTCTATTGGATTTTCTTTTCTTTTTTCTTGTAACTTTAGGTAATTTTCATCTTGTTCTAACCCTACTTTAACTTGTTCTTCCAGATCTATTGTATAAGTGCTGATAGCTGCTGTAACATCCAGCTTTGCATTCCTACTTAATGCATCAACAACCTTATTTTATTTCCCTTTAATGTGTTTAATTTCAAAATCATATTCACTTAGAAAATCTAGCCACCTAGCTTGTCTAGCATTCAGGTTAGGTTGATCTAACATATATTTTAATCCCTTATTATCTGTCATTAAAATAAATTTTCTTTCAATTAAATGATGACGCCACATATTTAAAGCATGTATGACAGTAGCTAATTCCAAGTCATAGGTTGCATAATTATTTTCATGAATTTTTAATTTCCTAGACTCAAAAGCAATAACATGTCCTTCTTGAGTCAATAATCCGCCTAAATCCTCATTGCAGGTGTCAGTACATACTATAAAATCTTTATTTGGATTAGCTATTCTTAAAATTGGTGTGCTGGTTAATAAGGTTTTAAACTTTTTAAAACTATCCTCGCACTTCTTATTCCAATCAAATTTCTTTCCCTTTTTCTGCAAAGAGGTTATTGGATTTGCAATTCTCAAAAACACTTTGATGAACCTCTGGCAATAACCAGTAATCCCCATAAATGATCGGACATCAGTTACGTTTTTTGGAACTAGCCAATCTTCGATTGCCTTTGTCTTTTTGAGATCCACCAAAATTCCTTCTTTAGTCACCACATGACCTAAGTACTAGATTTTATCTTTAAAGAAGTCACAATTAGTAAACTTTGCAAAGAGTTGATGATCTCGCAACTCTTGCAAGACAATTTTTAAATGTTCTTTATGTTCTTCTTCATATTTCGAATAAATTAATATGTCATCTATAAACAAGACCACAAATTTATCCAGATATTTATGCATTACATTATTCATTAGACACATAAAAACAGTTGGAGCGTTAGTAAGCCCGGATGGCATCATGACAAACTTGTAATGTCCATATCAAGTCCTAAAAGTTGTTTTAAAGATGTCTTCATCTTTAATTCTAACTTGGTGATATCCAGACTGTAAATCAATTTTCGAGAATACCGTGGCTCCACGTAGTTGATCAAACAGATAATCTATGCGAGGTAGCAGGTATCTGTTCTTGATAGTCATCTTATTCAATTAACGATAATCTATGCAGAGACGTAGAGTTTCATCCTTTTTCTTAACAAAGATGACAGGTGCTCCCCAGGGAGACACACTGGGTCGAATATAATTCTTTTCAATAATTTCTTTTAATTGTTACTTAATTTCATTTAGTTCAAGTATGTTCACCTGATAAGGGGCCTTTGAGTTGGACACTGCACTAGGTACCAGCTCAATGGTAAAATCTAATTCTCTCTTCGGAGGAAGTCTCAGAATTTCTTCCGAAAAAACATCTGCATATTCCTTTAGAACTGGTATATCCTCCAATTTTATTTTATCTATGTTGTTTAGATTTTTTTCATTGGTTACTGTTACTGCGTAAGCCTTACAACCTTTCCTAACAGCTCTCTTAAGCTGCAGAGCAGAAATATGCCTTACAGTTGTTTTCCTAGGGATTCCCTTTACGCTTATTAGTTTTCCATCATTATTTATACAAGTAAAGGTTTTATCATAGCAATTTAAGACCACCCTATGTTGCTTTAACCAATTCATACCAATTAGTATGTTGTATGAACCTAGAGGTAGTACATTAAGCTTAACAAAAGTTTCAAATTGATCCATAGTTACTGCACAATTCTTTACAAAACTAGTTACCTTTCTCTTTGTACCAGTAGATAACTGAACTAACCAAGAACTTGCAAACTTTTCAACAGGAAGTTTACACTTTTCTACCAAGTTAGGATAAATATAGTTTAAACTAGCTCCTTGATCAATTAAAATAGATATAGATGTTTGGTTTATCTTACCTTCTACTTCCACCATGGAAGTTTGATAGTCTGCTTGCTAATTCTCCAAAGCTACATTAATCGTGGGCATAGTCCTCGCTAAATCTCCAACATTCATCTCCTTCTGTATTGTGTGGATATTGCTGACAATATTTTTCTAATTGGGACATATTGAGGCATAATGTGGACCATTGCATTCCCAACACTTTACGGGTTCTTTTCGTTCAAATTTCTTTGTGTAACTACTGTAATTATTAGCATGCTCTTTATTTTTTTGATTGTTCTGATTGTTCTTTGAATTATTCTTATTCCCCTGGAAATTCTTATTAGAAAAATTTCTGGCATTATTATTTGTAGAATTCTGATTAGGCACAAACTCTTTCTTCTTTTGATCATAACTATTACTCTTTTTGGCCTTCCAGTTGGCCATACTCTCCTTTTTCTAATTCTGTTCATAACATAAATTTGCTTTCCTCATAGCTTCTTCCAGGATTTTTGGATTGTCATACTCAATCCTATCCTTTATGTGATAAGGTAAACAACTGAGAAACCACTGTACCTTCGGTTTTTCATCCACAAGGTATGGCACATACCTAAGCAGACTTAAAAACTTACTGTTCAAATCTTTCATAGTCATTGTACCTAGTTTTAGCTTATAGAATTCTTTAGCCCTTTCTTCATAGTACTGTTAAGATAAAAAATTTCTTTTAAAGTATTTCTTGAATGTACTCCAATTTGCGTTCTTCTCTCTTATACCTTTCACTCTCTTTAAATCTTGCCACCATATATCAGCTTTCACTATGGGATTATAAATAGCCATCCTATCCTTTAATTGGTTAGAACAGTTATAAATATGGAAGTACTTCTTCATCCCGGAGAACCAAGATTCCGCTTCCTCCCCCTTTTCAGTTTCTCCATTAAATGTTGCCGACTTGATATTCTTAAACTCTCTAGAAATTTCTTCATAAGGTTTATATTTTCTTTTCCTGGTATAGTGGTTATCCTCACTACTGTCACTAGTATAATGAGAATTACGTTGATCACCAAATACTTCAGAAGATGAGCTACTTTCATTTTTAATATGTTTAGTCTTTTAATACTTATGTTGGTAACTTATATCTTCCAAATCAGCTCTTTTACCCCTTCCCTCAGTCTGAAATCTTTCTATTAGGATCTGATTCAACTCCTCTTGAGATCTTAGAATCCTCTCATTTTCTTTTTTAACATATTCCATTTCAGATTTTAATTCTTTTACTGTTTGTAAAAGTTCCAAAAAATTATTGGTTATGTCTTCTTATATAGGTTATCTTTGTAAATTATCTTGTTCAGTATAGGGAGATTCCTCTTCCGCATATTCTTCCAATCTTTCCATACCTATTGTTAAACTCAAAAACAAATTTCTCTGTTGATAACATTAAAAGAAAACAACATCAGCAAAATGATTTAAATTCACTATTCCATATAAGCAAGTTGAGCTTCATCAAGGCCTAGTGTTTGAACCTTGTGCTCTGATACCACATGTCATAACCCCAAAATTTCATAAAAATTTAAAATTTTTAAAGTGACATAAAATGTCTGAAATCGCAGTTTAGTAACTACTAGTGGTTAGTGGAAAATGAAACAGTTTAACAATTTGTAATGATTAGTTTCAAAATACAGAAAACTAATACAACTTTAATTTTTATAAGTTATATAAAAATGACTTGCATTTAGATTGTTTCTAGTTGTACTAATGATTTAATTTTGTCAAGTAGGTGAGAAACCACCTTTGAATGATCATTCTGCTAACTCAGATGGACTGTTGGTTCTTACAGGTTCAACAGGTAAGCGAATGATCAAGTAGGGGTTTATTTTGTATGATAGAGAGAAGTATTTCTTTAGCCTGATAAGATGCTAGTAAATAAATTGATAAATATGATGCAAGACTTCGATGAGGTAAGGTAAATTTCTTAGTTTTTTTGGATCTATGACAACATTTATTTTTAGGCCATAATGACTTTTATCCTTAACATCGTAAATTCCATTTACGAGAATAAGTCCTTCCAAGTTTTCTTTCTGTCCTAAGATTATAATACCTAGCCCATTATAGATTCTTTTAGTGAGCATAGGGCTCATGATCCTGACATATAAAATACTTTCACTGTATCATGATCTTACTGCTATTGTCATGTTTAATACTCAAATGTACTGCTTTTTATGTATGAACATAATCCTATATTTTTCAATGGGAAATATTACATTGAGTTATTAGTTTTATTAAGAGAAACTCTTGCATATAATTTGTCTTCAGTCACCTTGAAGACTCTTTCATTATCAGCATCTAGTTTTAAGTGGAGAAGTTTAGAGCCCTTCACTTTACAAATAAACTGCATATCTCTACCTTAACTCTTCCTTTCTAGTCATGAAGAATATCAACTTGTTTGATTGTAAGTAGTTATGCTTATGTTCTTGCACTGGTAGAAGTCAAACTATATACTTCAATTTCTAGGTTATCGCCATGATACAAGTGTTATTGTAATAATACAATGCCACATTATTTTATAATGTTACCATATAATTTTAGTTGTATCCTAAGGTGGATTTACTACCTAACAACTATTTCCATGTAGTCGAAACTAAAGGTAAAAACACATTATCAGTTTTGCTCTTATACTATACTAGATCTAATGCATGGTTTATACAATGGCATGATTTTCATTTTAAGCAATCTTTAGAACTATTTAAACGATCGATAGCGAATTTAATTCAATGAGAAAACGTAAGAACGTTATACTATGGTTGATGCATAGATTCCATTACTAGCAATGATAGAAGTCCTTTTTATAATCAATTTTCAATGATATAATTCCTCCCTGGTGTATGCAACGTTGACATTAGAAACAACCCTCGCATGGTTAAAAATTTGGGAGGGCACGTGGTATATTCTCCTCCATGCATTGGTGACTTCAAAGAAGTGAAACCCTACTTCTTTGGCATTTTCTTTAAGGGTTTGTTTACTATAAGTTGTGTTGAGAAAACTCTTCGCGGGATTTTTATTTTTACACTTAGCAATGTAACTCGTTATATTTTATTACAGGAATTTTGATGTATTTGGTTTTAATAGTAGAAAGGGTTTTGACCCTTTAATTCTCACAGGCTATAAGCCTGCCTGGATTTGGGATTTATAATGCACATATATAATGATTCTTAGTTTATTTTGTTTGTTATCTACATATACATTTTAATTATTACTATTCTGTAAGTTATATTTACTTTTAAGCTCTGTAAGGAAGATACTAATAATTTCTAGAACTTGGTTAAAGAAAATAATATAAACCCTACAGTGTTAAGAAATTCTCGTTTCTACTTATAGTGTTTTTTACTCTATTTTTCAAATAGAAAATAAGAATGATGATATAAACTTACAATTAAAGTTTTGATACTAAAAACAAAAAAATAGGAAATCTTGCATAATTTTTACAGTCTCTTACCTCTAAATTATAGTTAAGAAATACTTTGGGTTTTCGTTGACTGTCAGTACTTAATATACAAAGATTATAAAAGAATCCTTTGATTCTGGTTGTAACTCACTAGTCTGTAATGGTAATGTTTACAAAAAGTTTTACTAATTCTTTTTCTTTACATATTTTCTTAAATATTAGTTTTCTTACCTTACTTCTGTTAACTATGATATTAATATTTTTATCATTTAACTAATATTTTTATCATTTAACTAATATTGAAACATTTATAATATTTACTGCTTCTTTTATATCTATTTCTTTTTATTTAGTTTGTTACAATAAATTAAAGCATTCAATACTTAACACTGATATTTAGTATAAATTATAAACTTTGAAGTAAGTTCTATCTATTGTTCATAATCAAATAAAAGAATCATTTCATTTATATAAGAAAGCCAACTGTGCTAGAGTACGACCTGAGTTCAGGTGTGGAAAAACACAGCCTGAAAATTTAATTTCTATTTGCTTCAGTAAATACATACTCATTCCCATTTCTGCTATAATCTATATTTTTACTGAATCTAACATTTCACAGTTACCTTTCATTCATAAACCCTAAACATTTAACATGCATGTAATAGATAAACTAATATTTACTTAGCTAAGACAGTAAAAAAAAAAATAGAACCTGTTGAGGACAAGACGACAACAGCTTAAGGAGGTCGTTCCTCCCTACCAATATCTTGGAGAGCACTCAAAAAATGATTCCTCAGGACCCCCGAGCGTGTTCCTGGTCTTCTTAGCTGAGAACTGGGTGGAGAATGCAACTGTAAAACCTCTGTCACCTGACTGGTTCAATTACCTTAGTAATAACAATCTTCTCTCAGTAGTATGATCTTCAGCTTAAAATCTACAACTAGATCAATCTCAACATTTATCCCCTCAAACATATTCTAGACTCCCCTCCATTGAATTTCTCTTGAGTAAATTCATTCACCATGAATGATCACTTCTCTAGAATGAGCAGCCTCAGCTCTCTTCAATGGGAGATTTTATAGAGATGCCTAGGCTTTTTGGGTCAGTTTTCATTAATTGAGCCACCTGCTCTGATTCCACTTTCTTGGGGAAACATGATGACAAATATAGGGAAGTTGCCACCTGCAACAATTGGAAGTGGTTTGAGGATGCTGCCACATGTCAGTTTGCTCTCCACCTAGTCTCCTCCAAGAATTGACCAGTAAAGACTCTTTTAACAGCTCTCCTAAGCTATTGTCTCCTCATTTATTTATTTATAAGTAAAATATTCTGAATTTACATTAAATATTATTGACCCCACTCAGTCATCAATTACAACTTAGCATAAAATTTAACACAATGTTCCTCAAATAATATAAAATTGTTTTTTGCAAAATTGGGGCATGTGACATAATATTAATAATGAAATAAAGAAGGAAAAGCTCCATCCATTATTATTTATTACTAAAAGATAATAAATAGTATAATACCTATAAAGGTCAAATTAGGAACTAGCTAAAAGTTCCTAAGTTAAAATATTAAAAAGTACTAAATTAAATAAAAAAGGTTAAATAAAGAAATGAAGCATTTCTTGATTTAACCATCCCTTTGACTGAAAAGTATGTCTATAAATTCTCAATCCAAGGAAAGGTTTGGGGTTATGATCTATCTTTGGGAGTAATTATTCTTCCTGTTTATTTCTCAAGTGAATTATTGGAGAAATTTTTTTCCTAAAGGGATAAAGGAGAACTGATCCAGACCTGATATACCAACTATGAAACCTTACCTTAGGAGCTCTAAGCTACTTGCATGTTGGAACTAGGTCTAGGGGATCCAGATTGAAACCAAGAACGATTTCAGGTCATGGTTGGGTGGAATGTGGTAGTTCCTAAGTCATTTGGTCATCTTATACAGAGGTAAGATCTACCTATGAATTGTTAATGCTTGTTATTTGAGTGTGCAGGTTTCATCCCTTAAGGGAGTGTCAAGTTATAGGTATGAAGCCCTAGACTGCATATTCCATTTTTCTAGGATAAATGTTGGATATGTTAGGAAAATGATTACATTACATTTCCTAACACTATGTGCTTGTTATCTGTTATAATATTCTAGGGTTTTCATTTTAAATTATAATCCTAGGTTGTAAGTTATTTTCTATGTTAGATTTATCCAGGGGTTATTCATTTAGTTTACTTCTGCAATTTTAATTCATGTACAAATATTTATCAAGGGTTTTGCACCTTGGTTTTACTTTTGTCTTATTTTTAATTAAACCGTGTTTCTTACAGACTAGGTTTTATTTCATATCTTTTACCTAGCTGTTCTTTGCCCAATATAATCTACTGACATATTTCATTTGTGAGCAGAGTCATGTTCAAATAATTACCAGTTCAGATCTATGTTTCAACTAAAACCTAGATTTAATTTGGTATCATCTAATTATATTAACAAGAAAACTAACCGATATACTATTAGTATATATATATATATATATATATATATATATATATATATATATATATATATAGACACACGCACACACTAAGATTTAAGAAATAGAATTATAAATCTAATCTAAGCACAAATTATAAACATCCCATACTAAATCAAGATAAAGACTAGGGAAGACCCTTCAAGGTGTGTATAATAAATTTATGATAAATACCAACTCATTTCCATTAAATTAAACATTTTACATAATCAGAATCGTATGCCATAAATCAAAATAGTCCCATATAATACTACTCACAACCATCGTATAATAAATAACCAGAGTAACATTACAATATTAAAAATAAGAAGCATGTAAGTGCAACGGGGTCATAGGATTAAATCCTGTGGACCCTTTATTTTCCCAAATTGCAACTATTACAATTAATAAACCCTCATTATAGTACAAGACCCAGGATCGAATCATGAAGGGTCTTTATTATTTTATAAATACACGGTGTATTATCTACACAGACTATAAACCAAACCCAAAATCATTACATAGAGGTCGTAAGACCTATACAAATCCCTACGCTATAAATCCATGGCCACGGCCTAGTATTTAACCAACATTAACTAAATTAAAACCTGTTACAACCATTGAAACTCTGTCAACAAAACAACCTACAAAGAGGATTCCTCGTGTAGCGTTTTGTACCCATGACTTATATTCACTTGCCATTTACACATTAATAATTAAAAATAGTATGAATGCACCCATCCAAGCTATCAGAGCTGCCATGGAGAGCGCTCATGCCATTTACGCATGGCCACAACTATACGCTATCATCATTTACATTCTTACTACTAATACAAAAAATGGAAGAAAATATACACAAACCATTCGCGAAGGAAAATGCCACACAAAACCCAATTTTAATAACAAAAACTCAGTATAAAATCATATACACAGTATTTATAAAGTCATAGTCAAGTTTACACAGTCGTGCCAATGGCCATGGCACCATTGCAAGAAATGGTGCTTCCCTGGCTTAAAGTATTAAATCCCATACAAATTACAAAAAACACGTGGAGCCTGTTAAAAGAACTAAGGTTCCCATCGCTGCTAACAGCTCCACTATTTTTAATTAAAAACCAAAATCTTTGTAAATCTATGCCCAAAGGCAAATCGAAAACCCCATAGTTAAACCCCAACCATGATAAAGTTTGAAACCCGGCACTAAGGCCAAGAGGGACAAGTAACGACATTGTTAGTAGGCTTACCGTAAAAGTAATGATTTCCCACTACTTGTTTGCAAGCTGTGAACCCAAACATCCTCTCCCCAACCCTGTCACCTGCAACCACAAAACAATTCAATTAATGAGAAGTATGATATCCATAGTAAGCAACAACCAAAAAACAATGCCGTGAAACTAATTGACACGATACCTTTCATTAAAATGGAATTGACCCTCACATCCTACGTGGAGATGAGATCAAAGAACAAACATAACAAAATGACCAAGTCCATCGTGGAGCCAAACTCTATGTTGGGATGCCACTTTCCCCAATGCACATTAATCGAGCCAGCCTGTTTTCCACTATCACACCCTAAACCCACTTTCCTATAGCTTTCCTGTGCTGCATTATCGAATTCCTCCATGGTATGCATGGTATTAAATCCCAATGTGCAATGGTTTAAACTATATCATATATTCTCCACCCCAAATGGATACAAGGTCAACATATAACATATGTATGGCGTACCTTAGGCTCTAAGCCTTAAACGTTTGCTTGTCAGTTTCATTAGGCTCTAAGCCAAGGACCATGGCATATGAAATATGCCATGGTAATTTTGTTTTTATAAAATCAAGAATCAGTCTTTAACCAAGGTTATAAACCTACCAAGAATAGTAAAATATATGTTAATACTTTTAATGAAATAAACATGTAATACAAATAGGTTAAGATATGAACTGTCGATAAGCATTACATAATGAACAATAAGTGTCATTTATAAGTATTAGAAAATGAACATAGGTAGGATACTAACCTTAATTTTCATGCAAAGACAGTAAGAACGATAATATCAACCAGTACTTGTCACTAGCCACAAGTACGACTACTAATACTCGAATGTCTAAGTACTCTGTAACAAGTTTTCACTGTTAAGTATAATATGCACATAAATTGGAAGATGTGCCTTAGTTCAATAGAACTAAGTAAACCGCTATACATGTAGAGACTCTTACCTCTCAGGCATTACATGGGAGAACTAGTCTCACCACTCCACCCACTTTGGTTCCAAGAGCAAAGTTAAGTCAGAATCAGATATACAGCATAAGCACATGTAAACTGATAATGATAATGAAGTACATAATCAAAGTATCTAACATACACAACAAAGCGTAACTATAAAAATATCTTAGTAATCAGCATTACAACACCATAATGTAGAACATCATAATAATCGTAACTGAAAGTAAGAAGGTATAACATAAGAACAACTTATAATGAAACAGTGGTACACTTAGTGTACATTATATTCCGCAAGTCCAATAATGTCTACCATAGGTAGTTTTTACTAGCCTAATAAATTTTATATTTTTTTTTCAATTTTTGGGGACATTACACCAAAGGATCCATGTTGGCACAAAAGCATAAATGCTTTATTGATGGGAACACACTATTTAAAAAAAAAGCATGGTTAAAAAACTATGCATGGCTGAAAATGTGTGTGCACTTATAAGAACACATGCACTTCTAAGAATGCATGCACACTTTTAAGAACACGTTCCTTCTTTTCAAAACGTGCACATCCTTTTATTACATAAATGAAAAAAAATTAGTATTTTGGCCAAATTTTTGGTCCTAAATTTGTATTTTGATGCTCCTTATATTGTTGGAAAGGTATTTCTGAGAATTGCAACATTGTGGTGAAATGTTTTCCATGATTAAGCACCAGTTGTTTCCTATTTTAAAAAAAACTAAATCTATGCCTCTTTTCTCTAAATTCTTCTCTTAGGCATAGTTGAGAGAGAGACAGAGAGAGGGGGGCTGGGGGGGGGAGAGCATGCATGATGGATGGAGGGAGAGGGAGGAATGGAGAGGAGGAGGGAAAAAGAGATGGATAGAGAGTGGGGGATAAAGGGATGGAGAGATATAGAGGTGAAGGGAGTGATGGTGAGAGAGAGTTAGGAGGGTGGAATATAGCAAGACAAATAGACAGGGAGGGGAGGAGTGAGGTAGTGAGGTAGTGAAGAAGGTATTTTGATAAACAGAGTGAGGGAGGGAATAAGGCCTAGAGAGAGAGAGAGAGAGAGAGAGAGAGAGAGAGAGATGTAAAGAGAGAGGGAGGGAATTAAAGAAGGACCAAGGTGAGGGTTATAAAGAGATATATACAAGAAAGGAGGTAGGGAGAAAGGTAGGATGAGGGAGAGAGAGAGAAAGAGAAATGAGGGGAAGGATAAGAGTGAGGGAGGGAAGGAGTAAAGGATGGTTCAATACATAGTAAGAGAGAGTGTGTGTGATAGAGAGATATAGAATCAATGTGGGATGAAGAGAGACATCAATGTAATGAGAGAGAGAGAGAGAAGGTGAAGGGAGGGTGGAATATATAGTAGGGTAGGGAGGGAGTCAAAGTGATTGTGAGAGAGAGAGATAAAGGTCGAGGGGGTTGGAGGGAGGGAGGGGGGAATTAAGGGAGGGAGAGAGTCGAGGGCAGGGAGTAAGAGAGTGAGTGGGAGGGAAGGATGGAGGGAAAGGGAGAGAGAGATAAGGGGAAGGGTTAGTGGGATGGAAGTATAGAGTAAGGGAGTGAGGGAAGTAGCATTGGAATGTCTATGTGTGTGTGTGTGTGAGAGAGAGAGAGAGTGGGGGGGGGGGGAATAAGGAAGGGATGAAGAGAGTGAAAGATAGATATAGAGGGAGGGAGGGTGAGAAAAATTAATGAATGAAGGGTTGGGGAAGAACAATGAAGGGAGGGAGGGAGATAGAAAGAGAGATTAGAGGGAGAATGAGAAGTTGAGTGAGGGAGGGAGAGGGAAACAGAGATTATAGGGAGAATGAGAAGTTGAGTGAGGGATGGAGAGAGAAGGATGGGTGAGAAAGGGATGGTGAGAGAGAGAGAGAGAGTCAAGTTAGGGAGGGAGGGATGGATAGAGATGGAGCTATATAAAGAAAGAGAGGGAGGGATGGATGGTGTAAGAGGGAGGGGGAGATACATATATAAAAAGGGGGAGATGGATGGAAGGAGTAAATAAGGGAAATTAATGCATGGAGAGAGTGAGAGAGAGGGAGAGGGAGAGAGAGAGAGAGAAAGGGGGAGGAGGGGAGCGACAAAAGGTGGGTGAGTTTGATAACAAAATGAGGGAGGGAGGGAGAGGGAGTGTGAGAGAAGGTAGTAGGAATATGGAGAGAGGGATGTAAAGAGAGGGAGAGAGTAGAGGGGATGGAGGAAAAGAGTGAATGAGTTGGAAACATGGACGGATTAAGAGTGAGGGAGGGAGAGAGGGAGAGAGAAAGAATGGTATAACTAGAGGGAATGAGAGAGAGAGAGAGAGAGAGAGAGGGAGATTGGAGGTTAGGGGATTAGAGAGAGAGAGATTTGAGGCTAGGGGTTTAGATAGGGCGAAAGATATTAAGAGAGATATTGTGGGTTAGGGGTTTAGATATAGAGAGAGATTGAAGGTTAGGGTTTATAGAGAGAGAGAGAGAGAGAAGTTGAGGGTTAGGGGTTTAGAGAGAGAGAGACGTTGGGTGTCAGGGGCATATTATTGAGAGAGAGTGTGTGTAACAAAAGCCAAATTTAATTATTAATATAGGTTAATTGATGTAAATTAACTAAGAGGTGACTTAAAAAGTCACCTCTCTTCCCCATTTCCAGTATAAATTACCGAGGCACCTATTATGTAATTCATATCCTACATTTATAAAATATACATTTCTTACATTACATTATTCTTTCCATCTTCCATTGGTATTAGAGCCTCTTAGCTCTTGACACCAAGCCACCACCACTCCCAACTCCCACCTCCACTGTACCCACCTCCTCTTTACCTTCCCTATACTCCACACCACTGCCTCACCATGCCTTATCCATCCCCCTCTCCCCATTTTTTTTGTTTCTCCACTCGCCCACCACCCCTCTCCACATCCAACCTTCGACGCTGCTCCATGCCGTTGCTCCATTCACCTTGATTCACTGCTGCTCAATGCCACTACTCCCTGCTCCATTCACCCTCCCAATTTTCTACTGTCGCCTTCCCCAGCTTCCACCACCTCCTTCTCACCCTGATACCATCGTCACATCCCCATTCTTCCCTCCCCTCTACTTGCACCCATCCTCCACCCCCGATTCTGCTCCATCCTCCATCCCACCTACTCTATCCTCCACCCCCACCTCCACTCCATCCTCCTCCCTCCACGCTCCCCATCCACCTACTCCCTCCATCTCGCTTCACCTCCATCTTCCTGCTCCCTCCATCCACGTTCCCTTAACCCTTGCAATTGCCGATGTCCGGTCCTTAAGGCAGCCTCCATCTACATCCACGGTGGCTATTAATTCAAAAAAATTAATACTTTAATATTAATAACAATTATTAATATTATCATTAATTATTTATTAAAATAATAATAATAATACATAATATTAATAAGATTTATTAATATTATTATTATTTATTTAAAAATATATATATATTATAACAATAATAATTATAATTATAATTACTTAAAAAAATCGTGGCGAGCTGGCATCATATGTCAAATAAAAATAAATCGATGTTTAACACTGAAAAGATTCTAGTAATCACTAAATCAATGGATGCTCAGTTCGATCAAATCAGTGAGAAGATTAACAAAAACTACGAAGAACTATAGGCAAAGATTAAACAAACCAGTGATAATTTGACATCGAGTTGGACACAAATCACATCACAAATAGAGAATAGCTTCCTCACTCTATAGGAAGACTAAAAGAAAAACCAGGCAGTTTTAACCGCAATCTTGGACATATTACAAATGTCGAATGAACCGCAACCAAACTCTCCCAGAACATCAAAGTAGCCAGATCCTTTATTCAACATGTCGTCCTCAAACTCATATACACAAGGATGTCAAATACGGGTGAAAGTTGAGTTACCCAAATACGACAGGGATGAAGGATAGTGCATAGCATGGATTAACAAAGCCAAGGAATACCTAGACATCCACAACATCCATTATGACGGTGAGAAAATTAAACATGCCTCCATGCATCTAGAAGGTAGTGCTTACAACTGGTACTTATAGTGGAATAATACTACAAGAATATGTTCTTACAACTGGGTTAGCTCGAGGAATGACCTCATAAAAATATTCCAAGGCGTTGAAGAAAAAGACTTCTTTTCTAAAATCACAAGGTTACAACAAAAAAATAGTGTCGATGAGTACACCTGTGAATGGGAAGCGCTGTCAACTCGAGTCCCAGAGTTATCCGATGACCAACGACTACAGACCTACATACACGGTCTAAAACAACACATCCGCGATGAACTAGAGTTACACAACATCTCTACCATGGACTGTAACAAACATAAAATAATAATTAAATAACTATTATCTAATTTATAATAACTATTAAAATCAACATTAATTATTAATATTAATACATATTGATATTAATAATTAATAAATAGTTATTAGTAAACAATTCTAAAATGACACATCCTTTCATGGATAGTATCTAAAGTGCCTTTATGATTAATATATATATATATATGGAACTCACTTTGTAATCTATCATCATATCTATTCTATCATCAATTTATATATTATTATGGTTTATTTAATATTCCAAGTCTTTTGGTAATATTATTTTTGTAAGTGAATAATTATTCACTTCAAGTGGTATCAGAGTGAAGTTACTATTCAAGCTTCTAGGGCTTCCCTAAAAAATAGGACCTTGTCCTTAAAAAATAAAAGGTAAAAGAAACCCCCCCCCCGAGAAAAAATTAAAACAAAAAAAGTGAGATTTGAACTTAGGTGGAGAATGTAACACGCATTCCTCCCAACCACCCAATCTACTCACATTTTACAAAACTTAAGGGAAAATAAAGATTTTATTATATAATAATTAGTACAATAATTAATTATTATTTAAAAAACTATATAATAAACTATAGATATAGTTTATAAAAAAATTAATATAATTATTAATTAATTAATTAATAATTATTTTTGGAAAAAAAAGGGTTATTTAACCTAACGAAGAAGACCAATCCCTTTATCGTCAAAAAAGTCGAAGGCTATGTATCGCAGAAGAAACCAAAGGAAGACCATCTATCATTGAAGGAGTCAAGACCATGGAAGTTGGTCTGCAAGTACAAATAGAGAAATTAGAAGCCAAGATAAAGCATTATCAAAGAGACAATGAAGAGTTACGGGACATAAATACAAAAATTGAAAGTGTTGATTAAATTACATAGGATGCAAAAAGAGCGCAAGGACCAAATTTTTTTCGATTAGAACAATCATATAGAAAAATTGTCGGCCCAAATTAAGAAATTAAAAGATGAAAATGATTTCAATTAGAGACAAAAAAATCAAGATATAAAGAAAGAATTAATTGATTATGAACCAAAAATAATACGCTTGAAAAAAATCATTAACGATAGAGATGAAGAACTGATGCACATACGACATAAAGTAGAAGATCAGGAATCAGTGGTCGACCAGTATTGACAATAGATAAAAGTTCTTCAACAACAAAATAGCGACTCTAAAAAGGAGCACAAGTTTAAGATTGCAAAGAGTAATAAAACAATATCCAACAGTTCTGAAGAAATTTTTAAATTAAGAAATCATAACAAAACCCTGATCACAAAAATAAAAAAAATAAAAAAATAGTAGTAAGGCAAAACACTCTGGTGAAGACTTCGAAGGAAAAATACTGGAAAAGCAAGAAAAAAACCAGTGTCTAAATAATCATAATCAGGAACTACAGAATCAGATCAAGGATTTAGAAATTGAAAAAAAATCGCAAGAGGAAAGAATCGAAAAGATTCAAAATCATAAACAATCTACTCAAGAACCAAGAAGCACAATCCAGGAAAATGCATCCAAAAATCAAATCAAGGAAGTGAAGACAGACCTCGCCGTAGTCCAAAAGAAAGAAGAACAAACAACACCTACACCTTACAGACATCCTAATTATAATCGTCATTTTGACCAACGACAGGGTCAAAATGAATATTCACAAAAGACTTATGTGGACATGCAAAAATATCGACATACCAAGCAACAATTGAGAAGAATTGTCCCACAAAAAGATCTCAGAACTCCGACAAAAATAGATCTGGGATGGACCACAGCAGATACGATGCGACAATTCTCCTGGGGAATCTGTAATTCGTATTGGCTCATCTCCTCAAATGTCGCAAATACAAAAGGGAAAGAATTCTGAGACGACAGATTAAAATAAATGAGACATTAATGTCCAATACATCTTTGAGTACAAAGATTCCCTTAAGGGGAAGGAAATGTAACAAACATAAAATAATAATTAAATAACTATTATATAATTAATAATAACTATTAAAATCAACATTAATTATTAATATTAATACATATTTATATTAATAATTAATAAATAGTTATTAGTAAACAATTATAAAATGACGCATCCTTTCATGGATAGTATCTAAAGTGCATTTACGATTAATATATATATATATATATATGGCACTCACTTTGTAATCTATCATCATATCTATTCTATCAGCAATTTATATATTATTATGGCTTATTTAATATTACCAAGTCTTTTGGTAATATTAAATAAGCCATAATAATTGATAAATTGATGATAGAATAGATATGATGATAGATTACAAACTGAGTGCCATATATATATTAATCGTAAAGGCACTTTGGATGCTATCCATTAAAGAATGCGTCATTTCAGGATTGTTTACTAATAACTATTTATTAATTATTAATTATTAATATCAATATGTATTAATATTAATAATTAATGTTGATTTTAATAGTTATTATTAATTATATAATAGTTATTTAATTATTATTTTATGTTCGTTACATGGACGAAGCATGACATAAAGCCATGATTATTGAAAGGAAATCCGTTCATACAAATTTTGACCAAGACGACTCCAAAAAGAACCCCCTCCAATCAGGATACACAGGAAATCCAAGGTATACACCGCCTCAACTTAGGGAAGGAACAAACCCCAGTTTAGAGGCCCAGAGAATAAACGAAGGAAAATGTAAATTCTATGGAGATCCTAAGTAGAGCTAGAAGTCAATGAACCAATTGAGAATGATGTGAATATCCAACAAGACTACCACCCAGGAATTGAGGACGACTCCCCACAAATCTCATTATCCGCTATTACTGGAATGTCCAACCCACAAACATTGAATATTAAAGGACTTATAAAAAATAATAATGTTACAGTTCGCATCGACTCTGGAAGCACCCATAACTTCGTTAATGTCAACCTTGCTAAAGTATTTAACCTATTTATTCGTACAGTACCTGACATGAAGGTTATGGTAGCAGATGGAAAGAATATTGACAATGTGGGGAAATGTCACAAGGTTAAGTTACAAATGCAAGAATATAACTTAGAGTCATATTTCCTTGCGGTACCACTAGGAGGAATCGACGTAGTATTAGGAATACAATTGTTACAAACCTTGGGTACATACTTTGGAAATCACCAAGAAAATTTTATTGAATTCCATGCATTCGGGAAAACACACAAATTATATGGGCACCAACCACCTCCAACACAACTAGTTACATCACATCAGATGGAAAAGCTACATTGGAAAGATACACCAACATATATACCTCAATGTCAAGAAATGAAGATTCTAACAAGTGAAGGAGATATGGACAAACAACCAGAGACACAAGAGCTAATTTGAAAACATCGCAAGGTGTTTCAAGAGTTACCTATGGCACTCCCAACAACAGAAAAATTGAACACATAATCAAAATATAACCAGGGACAAAACCTACCAGTAATAACCCATACAGATATCCACATCAGAGACGTTGCAACAGTTCACGTAGTCATTGTCGTCAAATAAGCTTTGAGGACAAAGCTTCCTTAAGGGAAAGGAAATGTAACAAAAGCGAAATTTAATTATTAAGCTAGGTTAATTAATGTAAATTAACTAAGAGGTGACCTAAAAATTCACCTCTCTTACATTTCCTACATTACGGTCTTCTTTCCATCTTCCTTACTCTTCCAGAGAGATTATGGGTTATGAGTTTAGAGAGAGATAAATATTGAGGGTTAGGGTTTTAAAGAGAGATAGAGAGAGGTGGGGGGGGGGTAAGGGTTAGGGGAATTTAAGAAGTTTTGATCTCATGTATGTGGTTTGATGTATCCATATGATATTTTTGTTATCTATTTCATTGTATTGATGTGTAGTTGTATGTACTAGAATATGCTTTAGATGGTAAGGACATATATGTTGTATTTTCTTGATAGGTTAGATTGGTTGTTGATGTAATAAGTGACAATTTAGGACCTCATTAGCGATGTTATAGAAAAATGCATTGGCATTTCTAGGGACATGTGTGAACATGATGGTTTTAAGTTGTTGGACCTAAAGGTGCACTTGCAAAAAATTATGAAAGAGGAGTGGATTAATGACACAAAATACATTGTTTAGCAATGAGACTATGGCTTGGTAATATAAATGGACATGTAGGTGTTGTGACCAACTTTGAGGGAATCATTCAATAAACCGATGACCATGTCATAAACAGAATGATTGTTGGTGACTAAACTTAAGAAGACTCCACTTGTGTGGTATAGAGTTCAAGCATGGGTATACATTCCCCAAGAAGCTGATGCCATGTTATTTGTCTAACAACTTGAACCATCACTAAAATCGATGAAGCAATATAGTGGAGATATAATCTACATGACAAATAATATCTTAGTACTATTTTCAATCTAGGATATTGGAAACATTAATGAACAAAACTAGATACTACATTGTACTAAAATGGAAGTTACAATGTAGGGGTGAACTATGGAATCACCAATTTGAATATAGAGACCTATGGTTTTGGAAATCGGTGCAACTTATCTAAATGATAGAATGTGTGTGTGACTGAGAAGAACCATAAATAATTTTACATGTGACGGATATTTTTTTATCTCCCAAGAATCTCCAACACTTGAATAGAGGGAGGGATATTAGTGTCTAGGGATTGTTTTGTGGATCTTGGTTGCCATCCATGAAGAAGGATTATATTGTTGGTGATTCTTGGTATTATTTAGATGTGTATAATGATGTTTCATCGCCAATCTAGTAATCATATGTTGATGATGTCATCATAATTAGTGAGGAGAACCTCCACAATGGTTGTCCCCGATGGGTATTCCCTAATGGGAGGGGGGGGTCTCAAGTATCATTTGTTCAATACATATTTATTTTTTTGCACATAACATGGGGCACTATAATGATTAATGCATCAATTTTCCACATTACCTACATGGACGGGTGGCTTGAGAGTAGTTAATATCATGTCTTAAACTCAATGGTCGAGTGGTATGATTAGGTATGACAATGCTAATTCTCCTTGGTATCATATGGGTGTGATTCCCACATGATGAACCTATGAGGCTACACATCCAATGGTTCTAGTGCATTTGGAGGTGATGCTTCTGGTGGTAGTGTCCTCTGTGTTGACACATATGTAGTGACATATTTGATAGAGGTTTCTTCTTGACAATTAGGAGGGGTTCTTTTAGCCACATGTGGTGTGAGGTTAATGTTCACCAATGTGTCTCAAAATCAAGGAAGATCGGCACAATGATGGGTATAATTCCCAAATTGAGAACATATTGTGCTTTCATGGTTACTTTTCAATGACTTGGACTTCATATTAGTATTAGGGATAGATGAAGTGGTTGACAAGCTCCATGCTAAAGTGTTGGGGGAATTGGTTATTCTAATAGGGGTGCAAAGAAAATTCTTGAGTTCTGGCATGGTGGGGAGAAGTTAGTAGCATTTCTTAGTTTCCAACATAGAGAACATTGTAGGATGACTATAGGAGAAGGAGAAGTACTTAATACTACTCGGTATTTCAAATTTCTTCTTTTATGCCTTGACATTAAATTTAATGAGTACTATTGGTGGCTGGGTAACATGTTCTTTTTCTTCAACATGTGCTATTACTAGTGTTCCTCTGACAAAAATAAATGCAAACTAATAATGGGCTAATTTATTTGAATCCATCTATTGGTAATGTGGTGCGAGGTACCACACAAGTATGCCTAGACCGACTCTAGCTAACATGATTTGAGCCATTACTGACATTCATTGTACTCCTTTGGGGGGATACAACAAATGGATTTGAAAAATAGGTAGAACTTATAGTTTTAATGTTTGGTTTATTCCATTGATACTAGGGAGTACCAATGCTAAAGTGGAGGGGGATGGTGACTTATCTTCAGAGGTTCATATTGTGCACATGATACCATCGTTAGAAACATGGATCTCTGATGGAGGGCCCAAGTATTTCCCTATCAAGACTGAATATTTTCAAATGTCTAGACCAATATGAACATAATAGGGGGAGGTTCTTGATCATATGGTGGGTAGTACATTTTATGGATTTGTATTGGTATGCAGGTCATAATATTTAAGTTCTTTGAGGGCCACAATCTTCCCATTATGAGGGAACATCATGATGCGAAAAACTAATGAGAAAACCAACTTCATGGCATACATATCACTACATCCCAACTGAATGTCGTATCCCATATGTGCATTAACTACCTCAATATCTAAAACTAGAATTCCCCCCCTTATCTCAATGGGGAAATTATGGTATATTTCTTTAAAAGGTTTTAATCATTAGAGGAAATTTGAGGTCTAAAATGGGCCTCCTAAGGAAAATAATAAAATAATAGTTAAAATAATAAAATAATACTTAAAATAATAAAATAATAGTTATTAATTTTGGAGGAAGAATGAAAAAACTAGTTTTTTGTTCGTATTTTAGACATATCTCCATGTGTTTTTACTCAAATTCTGAGCGGGAGAGCTCGTTGGTTGCGGAATTTAATTATCATCACCATCATCACTTTTTTCAAGTATTTCTTGTTTTTGGGGTAGAGGGGTCCGTCAAAAGTATGTAGTGTGGGTACTCGTTGGATGCATAATTAAATTCCGCATCCAATGAGCTCTCCCGCTTGAAATTTGAGTAAACACATAGGGAGATATGTCGAAAATATGAACAAAAAAAGTAGTTTTCTTTTATGACAAATATGTCAATTCAACCATTATGGTTGACGCATTTTATTGAAATTCTATTGGTTCTTGAATTCCAAATCACAAAATTTATTGTTGGCGCGTTTTCTTATAAGGCCTATTTTAGACCCCAAATTTCCTCTAATGGTGAATGAGCCTAAATGTTTCCAAACATGAGTGGGAATTGCACAAGTTGAAGCTCCTTCATCGACTATGCATTAATGGATGAGGGTGTTCTTAGTTGTGATAGGAATTTGAAAATTAACTGATGAGGGTAGTAGAGGTTCACCTATATTAAGGTTGAAGGTCATGAGTCATGAATCATAAGGGTCATCAAAACCTAATGCATTGAATAGAATTTCCTCTTTTTGGAAGGGAAATATTGGATAAATTCTAATTTCGACATGGTGGACAGTGACTGAGCTAGACCATCCATGATAACGTAATTGCGGGAATATTTCATGTTAGGGTTTTGGGTTGTACACCTAAGTAGTTATTTACGGACCCTACGAATATGATAACCATTTGGACAAAGAATATGCAAAGTCCCACCGAAGGTGGGACGTAAAAATTTATGTTATGGGGATTCAAGCATGCCATACCCTTTGGGATGGGCTTGGAGATTTACTTTTTTCGTGTTGATGTCAATATTTTGAATGGTTCCATCACTTGAGGAGAATGGATATTAGTTTTGAGCAACTACCGATTGATTGGAAAATTATTATTGCAACATAGGTTATCGGGTTTGTGATGCAGCATGTACTTGAGGAATATTGGCCATGGCGTAGTTCTTTACTTCAAGCATTTTTTTGCACTCAGGGATCAATGAACAATAGTGTGTCTACTTTCCATAGTATCCACACATGGAGCTTATGATAGATGTTTGTCATAATGTTTTCATTATTTCCTTTTTTTTTGGGTCAATCTAGTTACTCGTGTTCTGGTTATGGTTTTGGGGATTTTCTCCCTATGCATTTTATTGGTTTATCATGTTCTTTCCTTTATTCTTCGCTTAATTTTGAGGATTCAAGAGATTATCCATATTAAATTCTTAAAAATTTGAGTGTGGTGCAAAGGAGATGGATATACTAAATTCACCCCCATTTGAGGCATGGGGGAAAGGCTAGGATAACCAAAAAAGGGAAATATAGATTATATATTCTTGCAAGAAGATATGTGTTAGGTGCTTTATATAATGTGGATGTAGGACCTGATGGTTCCATTTGTAGTGGGAAAAAAATGGTTCCTAGATATAATTTGCGTGGGTAGGATTATATTTTCCATGATAAACTGACAAAATGGAAGATTTCATTCAGTTGTTGATGCACTGACATAGGGGGTATTGATGGATATTGGTGTGCCATATTGAGAGGTGCAAACATTGATTGTTCGATAATGTTTCCTTGATGGGAAATAGTCCTAATAATCCTATCAAGTAAATGTTCAAATACTACTGGTGTTGGGTTTAGGGAGCTATTGCAAGGGGTGACTGGAAGGATGGTATAATCATACCCATATTGTGTATAAATCAGATCAAAATCTTAGCTCTACTTGTAAATCAATTTTGAGGGAGTTGGATTCCTTTCCAAGTTTGTTGATGGAGATGAAATTCATACATTTCATTGGAGGTTAATGAAGTATTTTTTGTTTTAGTTTTAAGTTCAATACAATCTAATTCTCATATATCTACCTATTCTCTCATTTCTTCTTCTCCATTCCCCCATACTCTCATGTTGAGGGAACACTTGTTGGAGTGGTGCATGCGTTTTGCTGAGTATATTTGATGCCCAATATTTTATATATGATTTATGGATCTGTAATTGCATGTACATATGCTATGTAAGTCGAAATATCATAAATACATGTATGAAGGCTTGCATTCCCATACTCTTGAATAACTAGTTTTCATGGATTTGGCTTCAATCTTGAAGTGGTTCTATATCAGATTTGTATGAGGGTTATTCTCTGATTTTTATTATTTTATGACAGAAATATATTATGTATTACTCTTTAATTTCATTTCCCTATGCTTTGTCTCTAGAATCAAAGAAATTCATATGTGAAATGCTAGCAATTCCATGCTATTAAATCACTAGTTTTCATATATTTGACTCCTATACTAAATGAGTTGTATAAAAGAATTGTATGAAGACATTTATCTGATGTTTAATATTGTTGGTGAAGAAATTTTTATGATGTATATGGTATATATGTGTCACATCCTGATCTTAACCTTTAACTCTACCTTTCATATGTCAAAATAGAGCTAGTTATGCAATTTCCCCATAAGCAATTTCCATGAAAGTAGTCATGAAAATGTTTCACTTTATAATCAGTTTACAGATATAATACCCATGATTAATTACATCCCAATATTTATTATATTCATCCCCATACTTTTTTCTCAAACTTGGGAGGTTCGTACTGCACTTGGAAAGCCAAACGTGTCATCTACCCTTGGTGGTTTTAACATCGAATTCCTAGTTTTTTGTCCTTCTTTTTAGTATGGACAAAAGAAAGTTTTAGAAGAAATTGGAAAGTGTATGAGAAATAATATTATGAATTATGATGTAATAATACCCCTCAATCTCTTCATGCATAATTTGAAGTGATTTGGGTGCATTTGGGTCAACTTGGGTTTCACTAGTTTAAAGTTAGAAACTAGCCAAAGTTGTGAAAACCTGAGTAACATGTCAAAAATAAATTATGATTATATGATTGAGTGTATGCAATATGTTATTATATTTTAAATCCAATATGATACATCCATAATAATTTTAGAAAGGTTCGGTGGTGTTTGGAACCAAACCAAGAAGGACTATTTGACCACATTTTCCTAGTTCATTTGCATTATTTCTCCTTAACCCCAAACAAGGTTTCATATGTATAAAGTCAACTATAAAATTTACATAAACCACCTTGGTATTTTTTAAGACTCTCCATACCATTTTATTTCAAATTTGGGACATTTTGGTGAAAGTTGGAACCCTTTAGAGTCATGACTAGTTAAGCTCGAATTTTGTCCAATTTGTACTTTTCTCCAAAATTCAAAGTATGGACATTAAAACTATATCAAATTATGGTCCTTGCACATATGCATTAAGACCATACGTTTAATAAAAAATTTCATCCATGTATTACTATTATGATGACTCATATGAACATGATTATGAGTAATATGAAGAAGAATGTGAATAGTATGAGGAAGACTTTCCATCTTGCAACACTTCTTACAATTTCAGAAGGGATGAGGGTTATTCCTATGACCCTGTGTATTATGGATATGTATGTGCTAATCCATCATGAGATGTACTCCTATGGATTAATTAGAAATAATGAGATGAACATGTACAACTTCACCCCAATAATATGAATCATACCTTAATGTGATGGGAGAGGCATCTAATGCCTACCCTTTTGAAGACTTTGTTGAGTGGATGTTTGGATATAGCCATAATAATGCAGATGTGGACTAATTAAAGAAAAATAATCCTACTTGTGAAAACAACAAAGGTTTATTCTTCCCTATAAATGAGGAGGTTATAAAAACTTCTACAGACATCATGTGGAAGATGTGAAGGGAATTTTGTTTTAAAGGAGATGAAAATAGCTTAGATACACCATTAAAGTAAGAGGAAGAGATTCATGAAGTGGATAACATGAAGAGGAAAGTGAAGGTGAGCACATCATCCTTTCTAATGGGGGTTGTGCAAATCAAAGAGAATCTATTGATGGATCCTTGAACTATGAAGGAGTACCTACTGATGGGTGCTCATAACTCTATGTTGGTGACATAGAAATCATATTTTAAAATATTATTACAACACAAATTTCTCATAAGCATGAAGATAAATACCTTGTGACAGATAATGAAAAACCAATATCAACTTCCCCAACACTGCTTGACCTTCAAGAAGTTGATCAAATCAAGAAGAAAGAATAAGAGGAGGTTCTCTCCCATGAACCATCCTTGATTGAAGAGTAGTTGAAGGTGACTGAAGTTAATATCCATGAGTCCCTTACAATACTCATTGACGGTAAAGAATTTGTGTCAAATTCTTGTTGGAAAGTTTCTTCACTGGAGGATCCATCCTTCCTTGAAGACATGGAGAATATTTAAAGCACAATGTGAAACATCGAGGGTAATTTCATGTTTTTTATTTTTAATATAAACAAGTTGGTTGATTTAATGAATGGTTACATGAAGAATACTTGACTAATAATCAGGATATTCATGATCTCAAAATTCTAAATGATCAACTTCTTGAGAGGTTGAAATATACTTATTCTTCATCCTATGTTTTAGATTGTCATATGGTAGATTCTTTGGAGGATTCTCATGACATGATGAATTATGAGAAGCATGGAAAATTGCAGGTTCTTGATGAGTTTGAATATGGGATTTATGAGATCAAATCACTGGTTGTGGCGTAAGATGAGCTTTAGTTCCCTCTTGATAATGGTTACACACTTTTGGAAGCAGTGCCTGATTCCACTACCTTGGAACCAACCTATGAGGAATGTTTCCATTTTTGAGGGAGGTGCATGTTCCTACCACTATGGATCCTTCACATTATAAACAACTTTCACTTTCTGATCATTTTTGTGATTTGGATCTTCCTCCTACATCCTACACTTCCATATTTTGCAGCGTTCATCCTAATGAAGTATGGGTAAAGGGTTTCTTTTCTATGGTGTCAGATGAGGAGTATGGGATTCCTATCCATCCTCTTGATTATGACATGACTAGAGTGACATATTCTTTACATTTGCAGAAACATTTTTTGTTACATTATGACAATATACATATTCATGGGTGTATTTATGAGACTTATTGGAGGCACTTGATGTCTTCATGGCTTCTTTTCTCTTTATTTGGTTCATATTTTGGTGGAGGTTCTTCATTCAATTCTTAGATGAAAGAACACATGTTTGATTATCTCGATACACATTATATTTTTTTGCATTATAATTATGGGACATGGGATCCTCACCTATGTCATTGGGGTATATATGATATAATAATTTATGCTTGTGTGTATGGGCCACACGATGATATACTTACTTGGATGTACAACCATTTCTTGATTCTTTGATGAGGTACCATCTTGATCTACATTTGTATGATATTCTTATGTGATTTCATAATCTATATTTTTCACTCATGATGTCTAGAAGGGTGAAATATAAGAAATGGTATCCTATTATTGCTTGGTTTCAATTGTGAGGAACATTACAATTTTGGGGGAAATAAGCAGTATGGGATGTTGAGTCACCACTTGAGAAGGTGATTGTAATCAGAGTAGTGCAAAAAAAATCATGGTGGTTCCTATGTGATACTTTCTTAAGATATTAAAAGACTCAAAGTTGGGTAACGCGGTGCCAACTTCAAAGAATTATACATGAGCAGAAAAGGGGGGTTGAAAGTTCAAAAAAGGTTTCCAAAACATGGAGGTAAATACTATTTGTGCAAATTTTTTTTTGATGGAATTAATTAATCTTTTGGTGATTAGTGAGGATGTCACAAGATATATCAATATGCAAAATCCAAATCTCATTACTTTTGGAAACATAAAATTGCAGTACATGAGTGCCCCTACTCAAATGGAAGCTAAAGGAAATTGGATTAGAACCATAAGACAGCACTTGGTGCTATGAAAGGAGTACCAAGCAAGGATAGAACTTGGGAAGATGAAAAAAATTCAAAACCAAAACTTGGAATTTCTTGAGGACAATCAATTTTGGGTGGCAGGTATGTCGATTCAAATAAGACTACGTGCAAATAATGTTTCACCAACCAACTAGTTCCCTAGGTTGAGATGGGGAGATAAATTTTGTAATAAGGGGATATGGGACCCAAAGGGACCTTATTTTAGTATATAAAAATTTAAATGAGTCACAAAAATTATAAATAATAATAAAATAAGGTGGCACAGGTTCGTAAAGACACTTGGAATCTTGTGGAGCTTTTGGGTGACTAGATTCCCCACACACTTGGCGTGATCTTCATCCAAATTTGAACACATGGGTAGTGAAAAATTATTGAAGGGTGATGTGTCAAATATTATATAATGAAACAAGGAATTATAATTAGTAAATGAGAGTAACTCCCATGGATTAGGAATACACTATAAGTCAATGTGTGCCACTTGGAACGCGATTCCATGCGCTCTATTGCAACAAATGATGAAAATTCTACGACAAGTATGACAAATTCATACCTAATTGTAGAAATAAGAAAAATATGACATGAAAAGGATAAACATGGTCACCAATAGGTTGAATTTGGGAGTTTTAGGAATCCATTCGAATTGGGGAAATAATTGAAGCATGAAGAGGAAGACAGGTGTCATGAGAGTTACTAAATCACTAAGTTGGGTTAGAGGAATCCCATGGAGGGAAATTAAACTTAAGGAGGCCTAATGAAGTTAATAAAAGGATTTCATGAGGAAGGAAAATATATTTTTATCATTTTTTAGTTGTCCATTTTCATTTAGGAGAGCTTTTCTTCATTGTTGCATGGTGATTGTTCACTCTCCATGCTTGTGAACCAACTTCGAGGGAGTTGGGTTCCTTTCCAAGTTAGCTTATGGAGAGGCCATTCATACCTATAATTGGAGCTTAATTAAGGATTTTTAGTTTCATTTTGAATTTCCATGCAGTCGAATTATCATATATCTCCCTATTCTCTCATTCCTTCTTCTCCATTCCCCCACACTTTCATGTTGAGAGTGCACTTGTTGGAGTTGTGCTTGCACTTTTATAAGTATATTTAATGAAAAATATTTTATTTATGATGTATGGATATGTAATATCATTTCCATATGATATGTAATTCAAAATATCATAAATACATGTATGAAAGGCTTGCATTCCCATGCTCTTGAATAACTAGTTTTCAAGGATTTGGATTCAACCTTGAAGTAGTTGTACATCAGATTTCTATGAGGGATATTTGTTGATTTTGATGATTTTATGACATCCATATATGATTCATACTATATATTTTCATGTCCCTATGATATGTGGCTCCAAATCCAAGAAATCCATATGTAAAACACATGCAATTCCATGCTCAAATCACTAGTTTTCATGTATTTGAATCCCATACTGAATGAGTTGTATACCTGGCTTGTATGAAGGGATTTATCTGATGTTTAATACTATTGGGGAATCAATCTGTGTGTTGTATATTATCTATATAAGTCACATCCTGATATCAACCTTTAAATCTACCTTTCATATGTCAAAATCAAGCTAGTTATGTAATTTCCTCATAAGCAATTTCCCTGAAAGGAGTCATGTGGATGTTGCACTTTATAATTATTTTACAGAGATAATACCCATGATTAATTACAAAAATTGATGTCTTATATTCATCCGATACTCTTTTTTCAAATCTTGGGGGTTCATACTACATTTGGAAATCTAAAAGTGTCATCTACCCTTGGGGGTTTTAACATCAATTTCCTAGTGTTTTTGTTATTCTTTCCCTATAGACAAAAGAAATTTGTGGAATAAATTGGAAAGTGTATGATAATTCATATTATGCATTAATATTTCCTAATTCTATTCAATATATTCCATAAATAATTTGAAGTCATTTGGGTGCATTTAGGTCAACTTGGGTTTCACTAGTATAAAGCTAGAAATTGACCGAAGTTGTGCAAACATGAGTAACATGTCAAAATGAAATAGTATGATTCATAAATTGAGTGTTTGAGGTATTTTAGTACGTTTTAAATCCCAAAGGATCCATCCATAAGAATTTTGGAAAGGTTCGGTGGCGTTTGGAACCATTGCAAGAAGGAATAATTGACCACATTTTCCTAGTAAATTTGCATTGTTTTTCATTAACCCCAAACAAGTTTGCAGAGGTATAAATTCAAATACAAAGTGTATATAGACCACCTTGGTATTTTTTAAGACTTACCATAACATTTTGTTTCAAATTTGGGATCATTTGGTGAAAGTTGGAACCCTATATAATCATGACTAGTTAAGCTCAATTTTTTCCCAAGTTGTATTTCTCCGAAATGCCATGTAGGGACAGTGAATCATACACGATCTATGAATGGATCCAGATACTTTCTGACCTTCATTGATGACTACTCTAATTATTTTTGGATCTACTTTCTTAAGTAGAAACTTGAGGTGTTTGTGACTTTCAAAGTTTTCAAGGCCTACAATTGAGACCACTCTTGGGAAGAAGATAAAAGCACTCAGATAAGACAATGGACTGAAGTACATCAAAAGATAAATTAAGTAGTTTTGTTATTCAGAAGGTAATCGGATGTAACATTCAGTCCCATACACACCACAACAAAATGGTGTAGCTGAGAGAAAGAACCAGTCTTTGAAAGAGATGGTTACTTGGTGGCTTGAAGCAAGGGATGATCCACTATATCTATGGCCTCAAGAAATTAATACATACAAATAAGAGTACCTCACAAGTTAGTGGATGGTGTCACTCTATTCAAAGCCCTGATGGGATATAATCCTAATGTCTCACATTTGAGTTTTTTTGGCTCCAAACATGGGCTAGAATCCCATTTAACAAGAGGAAATATTTATAATCCCAAAGTAGCGAATGCATTCTGCTGGGACATGAAGATGATGTAAAATCAAGTACAAGTTGATGGAGATTGCAACCGACAGATTATTTATAGAGCGGAGATTATACAAACCCCATGCATGATTTATGGTTCTATACTATGCATGTGTTGTGTTTGCCACCAATTTTTTCAGCAGGAGGAAGAAATTTGAATTTAAAAGATACATGATTGTGTTTCTTAGCACTAAGGTCGAGCATTGTCACATGTTTGGGTGTAATCCCTCATTCTATGTGTATGATTCAAAGTTATCTTTGGGTTAACTAAACCTATGCTATGGAATATGGTAAACCATAGCTAATTGGGAATCTCACACATTTTCTCAATATGCGTGTGTTTTATCTCTCATTACAATATGCTACATACAACTATTTTTTATGAAGTTTTAGAACCAGATAACATTTTTTTCTACATATTACAAATATGTAATTTGTTTTTAAAAATATTAGTTTTTTCTATTTCTCTTCTATTTTTCTTACGTCATTACTTCTTAACTAAAAATCCCAATATTAGTATTTTTTCAATAATTTTTCATTTCCCAAGCATTTTAAAAAGAAATTCTATGGTATACTATTAAACACCAACCTCTACATGCTACAAAAAAAACAATTTTATGATCATTGCATTAAGACCTTCAAAAGTTGCACCCACACATGGTGTACTATTATCGAGGTTTGATCACTTAGATAATTAAAAAAAATTATTAAATTATTTTGGAAAATTAGTGTCGCACTAGTACTATTTGTTCTCTATATGTCTACTAGTTTTTGTAGGTTGACTCCATCATTTAGGCACTCAAAGGTTGCACCCACAAAGACATATACCTTATCATTTTCCTCTAAATAAAAATGTACCTATTAGAAAAGTTCAAACTTGAGATAGTTATGAACCTTCTCAAAAGATAAAATTCATATATTCCGAAACATGATTCAATTCCCTACATTTAGTCTTTTTTACATGAAGCAAGATTAATTGTGTAACCATCTGAAAATATCCATATTAGTTAAGGGATGCTTGTTTTTTATTCTTATATTACATTTGAGGTGTTAAAAGATACCCTCAATAGCTTGGAATAGCCCTATAAATGCATGGCATCCAACCTTGGAATAACCCTTGTTCTCCATCAAACAATAGAAGTTGGAATGTTATATAAAAAGTTAGTATATTTACAACATTTTAGGCCAAAGTTGTTAAACATGTTACATTTAAGAGTCTTTAGTATGATAAACGAAGAAAAAGAAAGAGTTGTTAAATATGTTGCATTAGGTAAGGGTATTTGGCCCTATTTCATTTTAACAATTAAAAAGAGTTCCTAGAAAAGTAGATTCAAATCTATTTCTTTAGAAATTTTATTACCGTATTTATGGTGGTTTCCCTTGAGGGTGAGGCATATCCCCACTACGATAACCAATAAGCAATGAATGAAAAACCATGCCAAGTCAATGCAAACAAAGAAAATTATCAAGGTAAATGTATGAATTGTGTAACTAAAAAGTATTGGCAGAGAGAAGGGAAAGCTGCAAAAACTATATATTGATCATCAAACAACATCTTTAATAATTGAAATTACAAACCTGGTTAGCAAAAGAATATAAAGATAAGGTAGTTGTTTTTTAATAGATTCCTAACATTAAACCTTAGGTTATAAATTATCCTTAAGCCATTTATACCATTTAATTAAATATTTGTTCACATAATCCTTAAGGAAGCCATTTATATCATTTAATTAAATTTTTGATCACATAATTCAATAATAGTTGTTTTCATCCTTGGCATTAAGAACTCCGCATAGCAACACATAAGAAGAGAATCAGCACTAAGCATTCTCCATAAAGACACAATTATGGCAACACTTAAGAGAACCAGCAATAAGCAATCCCCATAAAGACATAATTATGACAACACTTAATAGGAGAAAGAGAAATAAGGACTCGCCATTGATAGCCAAAACCAAGCTGACTAAACTTGAGTTTAGGGCTCAGTCGATATTAAAATTTAATTTTCACTTTTCACGCCGACCACTTTTTCTTTTTCACTTGTCAGGTGAAACTTGTCTATCTCTCGACTAGACAAGTTTATAAATTTTAGTCAGTCTTCCACTCGACTAAATTTACTTCCACTTACTTGTTGGTTCTACTGACTGATTTTTACCTCGACCACTTGTCACATCGACCAAGTCGGCTGACTTCTTCGACCAATTCAATTGACTTCTTCTCTTCAACCAAGTTGACTGACTTCCTCTCTTCGACCAAGTCGGCTCACTTCAGTCGGCTGACTCAACCGACCACTCAAGTCGGTTCACTTTGGTCGAAATCTACTGAGTAAGTTTCTTAGTCTAGAGACTTAAGAAATTCCAAATGCTTTTCACTTGTGAGTAAGATGAAGTAAAAATGGACACATTAAAAAATACAAAGAACTTATAAAAACATATGCCCAAATATGTAGGAAGACTTGAGTCAACCAATGTGCCGTAAAACCTGGAACTTTCACACGGTGAGAATTTTATGGGTTCTTTGATCTTTCACTTAACAGTAATTGTAAAAGACATTTTCAGAAGTAAATCTAGAAATATGTGCGGCCAAATAATCATGCATTCAACCATAAACTATTTCATATATTTAACTATGACGAAATAACAAAGTATTACAAACTTGTCGATTACAAACTAGTTGGGACACACTTGTCGGTCCAGACTTGTCAGTCTATAGAGCTTCGGCTCTTCGACCAAATCACATACACAGAAGCTTGAGCTTTGACTTCTCTTTTCTCACCCAGAGTTCTCTCTACTATCTAATGTCTGTAAACTGATTTACAATTTGCTTCTTCTATTTATAGGCAACCCGAAGATTGCTTCTACATGGGCCGACTAAATCACCATTAAAGACTGTAATAACTATCTACCTAACAACTTAGCTTCAAAAATAAATTCGACTGGTTTACATTGCCGAATCATGGACTCTTCCATCTTGTCAGACTGACAGATAAGATCTTGACTTGTACAGACTCTGACAGAGTCGACTGAGAGTTAGTTACATATCTGCAAGTAATTACATTTTTCCAACCCTCCCCCTTAATTATAAGCAAATGGGGATTTTTAAAAAAAAAATTTACAAAATGTTTCAGAGCTTAGACATGCTTTGTTTATGACAGAGTTCACTATGGTGAACTTGTCATTCCAAGATAACTACGCAGATACTGGAATGTGTCCTTTTCCAATGGCTTTGTGAAGATGTCTGCAAGATGTTCTTCAGACCTGCAAAATTCCAAACAAATTTCCTTGTCATTCACCAACTCTATTATAAAATCAAACCTTATGTCGATGTGCTTGGTTCTCTTGTGAAACACATGATTCTTTGATAATGCTATGGCTGAATTATTTCCATAGAAGATTGTTGTCGATTCTTGATGGTTCTGTGACAAGTCTTTTAACACTCTCCTCATCCAGATAGCTTGACATGCAGCACTTGTCGCTGCAACATACTCTGCTTCAGCTGAAGATCGAGTTACTATGGGATATTTCTTTGAAGCCCATGAAACAACACCTGTACCAAAATGAAATGTGTACCTAGATGTGCTTTTGCTGTCATCTATGCTGCCTCCATTGTCACTGTCAGTGTAACGAATGAGTTTAAAATTTTCTGAGGTTGAATACATAATACCAAGGTCTTTTGTGCCACTTACATACCTCAGAATTATTTTACCTGCTTGGCAATGTGAGTCTTTTGGTGACTCCATGAACCTTGAGATCGGACTTTCACCGTACATAATGTCTAGTCTTGTTGCTGTCAAATACATAAGGCTGCCAACAAGCCTTTTGAACAGTGTAGGATCTACAGTGGATCCTTCATCATCCTTGCTCAATTTTAAACCTGTTATCACTGGTGTTGGGGCCATCTTGCAATTAGACATGTGTTAAATCTTTTTAAAAATTCACTTGCATACTTTTTCTGTGATATAAAAATTCCACTTTCAGACTCTTGAACTTCAATGCCCAGAAAAAACTTCATAAGCCCCAGATGAGTCATTTCAAATTCAATTTCCATGACTGTTTAAAAATCTGCTATGCCATAATCACCAATAAATATTAAATCATCTACATACAGGAAGAAAAATTAACATATTACCTTGCTCATCGACTTTGGTGTACAAAGTTGGTTCACTTTCACTTCTGTGAAATCCATTTTCAGTGAGATAGGAATCAATCCGACTGTACCAAGCTCTAGGAGCTTGCTTCAAACCATATAATTCCTTTTTCAGCCTATACACTTTATGCTCTTGACCTGGAACTTAATACCCTTGTGGCTGTTCCACATATACTTCCTCTTCTAGATATCCATTTAAGAATGCCGACTTGACATCCATTTGATGAACATGCCATTTGTTTTGTGCAGCAATGGCCAAAACTGTTCTGACTGTATCCATGCGTGCAACAGGTGCAAATGTTTCATTGAAGTCGATGCCAAGTTGCTGTGTGAACCCTCTTGCTACCATTCTTGTTTTGTGCTTTTTCACATTCCCATCATCATCTTGCTTTGTCTTATAAATCCATTTGACACTGATTACATCTTTGTCTATTGGTACATCAACCAGTTCCCATGTCTGGTTTTTCTCAATGCATTCTATTTCTTCATCCATTGCTTGTGCCCATACTTCTTCTTCAACAACTTCTTCAAACGTTAGTGGATCATATATAGGGGAAAATAATGTAAACAAAGAGAATGAATTAGGTGTACCAGCTTCATATATCTCCTGTAGACTTCTTGTCTTCATCGGCTTTGTCGATGTCGACCTTGACTGAATGCTTAATGGAGTCTATTGTCCTCTTAGTGTACTTGTCGGTGTAGCTTGAGCTGCTACTTGTGTCGATGGTCCTTGTGCTGAACCATGTCTTGGTGTCATGGGAGTCGACGGTGCTCCGACCGGTTGACTTACATGTGGTGTTTGAACCACTTCCTCTTCCATATCATCATTGTCGACATTCGACACAATCTTGACATGTATGTCGACGGTTCCATCCCATGATTCATTCTCAACAAATTGAACATCCCGACTGATAATCACTTTCCTTGTGACGGGATCATACAACTTGTATGCTTTTGTGTCTTCTGGAATAGCCAACAAAAAATACATTTTTGTCTCTTCTTGTCTAGCTTCCTTCTCAGCTCATCTGGAACATGAGCATATGCAACACAACCAAAAAATTTTAAATGTGAAACACTATGATTCATACCTGTCCATGATTCTTGGGGAACTTTGTTCTTCACACTCTTTCTCAGACAACGGTTCATAATGCATATGGCAGTTGCGACTGCTTCACCCCAATACTCATTTGGCAAATGCTTGGCTGCCAACATGCTGTGTGCCATCTCCATGATGGTTTTGTTCTTTCTTTCGGCTATACCGTTCTGCTGAGGTGTATACTGTGTAGTGAATTGTTTCTGTATGCCATGGGTCTTGCAAGAATTTAGAAATTCATTTGAAACATATTCACCTCCTTCGACGGTTCTTAATATCTTGATGCGGTGACCACTCTGGTTCTCCACGAGTTCCTTGAACTGCTGAAAATAACCAAATGCATCAGATTTATGTTTCAAAAAATATACCCATGTTTTTCTTGAGTAATCATTTATAAAAGTTAGAAAATAGTTGCAGCCACCAATGGATGATGTCTGCATTGGACCATAAATGTCACAGTGCACAATTTCAAGTGGTGTGCATGCTCTATAGGAATTTCCAACTGGAAAATTCTCTCTGTGCTGCTTGCCAAAAATGCAGCCTTCACAAACCCTCTATGGTCTATCGATCAATGGTAATCTCTTCACCATATTCTTTGTGTGCAATAGCTTCAGCCCACCAAAGTTCAGATGTCCAAATCTGAAATGCCACAACCAGGATTCATCCTGAACTTTTGTCTGAAATGCAGCTTGCATATTAGCGCTGCAATTTTCTCTCTTGTCGAGGAGCTCGACTGTTTCTTCACTTTCTACCTTGAATGCAGTTCCTATCTTTGTCTTCCCTTTTATGTCGGGAACTATCCTCAATGGAAACAAGCGGTTGCTTGTCATTGGCACTTTTTCTATCAACTGGTCGCTTGGACGCTTGTCTTTGATCACACAGTGTTCATCTTCTATGTCGACTCTATAGCCTTTTTGTAACAACTATCCAATGCTTAACAAATTATGTTTCAGACCTTCGACATGATAGACATCAAGGATATACTTACTCTCCCCCTGTTTGGTTAGAATATCAACAGTGCCTTGGCACTTTTCCTACGACAATAACTTGGACATTGTTTCCAAGTGTAACATCAGTTTTAACTGAAGTGTCTAGACTGGAAAACATATTCAAATTACCAGTCATGTGGTTGCTGCATCCTGAATCTAAGTGCCATATGTCATGTGGACTTTCTTGAACAACATTGCATTTCTAGTGGAGATGTTGATGTCATTAACATTGCACTTGTCGAAGTGCTGGTGCTGGTCGACTGACTTGGGCTTTGCCTTCCTTGGTCATATTGCTTCTTCCTGCATTCATATGCATAATGACCAAACTTCTTACAGTAATGACATTGAATTTTTGATTTATCAAACCTCTGGCCACTTGGCTAACTTGGGTTTTGGTTATCTCCTCTGCCACCGACATTTGCAGGACTTCTGCCTCGTCCTCCTCTTGAAGAAATTATTCCTCTTCCTCTGAAGTTGTTTCTCCCCCTGCCTCTACCACAGCTTATGGATGACTATGATGCAAATGCACCTTCCAATGATGTCTGTGTTCTACTAAGTCTGTGTTCATGATTGATGAGTGAAGCTTGCAACTCATCAATGGTAAATGTCATCATGTATGTGTGTTCTTTTAAGGTCACAACCAAGTTTTCAAATCTTGGTGGAAGACTTCTGAGAATTTTTTCAACAACCCTTTGGTCTACTATGGGTTCTCCATGAGATTTCAGTTGGTTTATCAACACAACAACTCTAGTGTAGAATGTGTCTACATTCTCTTAATCTTTCATGGACAGAGATTCAAAATCTCTTCTAAGAATCTACAGCTTGGATGTTTTTACCTTATCCAAACCTTGATAGGTAGTCTCTAATGTATCCCATGCTTCCTTAGCATTAGTCTTTGCTGCTATTCATGGGAGTATGCTTTCATGCATAGCTTGATGTATGAAAAACAAATATTTTCCATCTTTCTTCCTCTATTCTCTCAAGACATCTTTCTCGGCCTATGTGAGATTGTTATATGCTGTCATGTTTTCTATTTGTGCATAACCATGCTGCACTATCTCCCATGCATCTTGACCTCTGAATAAAGCCTTCATTGTTAAAGACCAATATTCATGATTTTTTCCTGTAAATATTGGAGTTTGCAATGAACCAGAAGTGGAAGCCATTTTAATTTTTAATTAAATTTCCTTAGAAAATTAATTTCCACCTTGGAAGCCATTTTAATTTTTAATTAACTTTCCTTAGAAAATTAATTTCCACCTTTTAAGACAAGATTTCTTTCCTAAATCTTCGGCTCATATAAACCTTGCTCTGATATAACCTTGCTCTAATATGAAACCTTGCTCTAATATAACCTTGCTCTGATATGAAACCTTGCTCTAATATAACCTTGCTTTGATATGAAACCTTGCTCCGATACCCAGATAGCCAAAACCAAGCCAACTAAACTTGAGTTTAGGGCTCAATCGATATTAAAATTTAATTTTCACTTTTCACACCGACCACTTTTTCTTTTTCACTTGTCGGGTGAAACTTGTCTATCTCCCTACTAGACCTCGGTTCTACAGACCCACTTGTCACATCGACCAAGTCACCAAGTCGGCTCACTTCAGTTGGCTGACTCAACCGACCACTCAAGTCATTCACTACGGTAGAAATCTACAAAGTAAGTTTCTTAGTGTAAAGACTTAAGAAATTACAAATGCTTTTCACCTATGAGTAAGATGAAGTAAAAATGGACACATTAACAAATCCAAAGAACTTATAAAAACATATGCCCAAATATGTAGGAAGACTTGAGTCGACCAATGTGCCGTAAAACCTGGAACTTTCACGCAGTGAGAATTTTATGGGTTCTTTGATCTTTCACTTAACAGTAATTGTAAAAGACATTTTCAGAAGTAATTCTGGAAATATGTGCGGCCAAATAATCATGCATTCAACCATAAACTATTTCATATATTTAACTATGCGGAAATAACAAAGTATTACAAACTTGTCGATTACAAACTGGTCGGTCCAGACTTGTCGCTCTACAGAGCTTCGGCACACAGAAGCTTGAGCTTCGACTTCTCTTTTCTCACATGGAGTTCTCTCTATTGTCTAATGTCTGTAAACTGATTTACAATTTGCTTCTTCTATTTATAGGAAACCTGAAGATTGCTTCTACATGGGCCGACTGACTCACCATTAAAGAGTGTAATAACTATCTACCTAACAACTTAGCTTCAGAAATAAATTCGACGGGTTTACATTGCTGAATCGTGGACTCTTCCCTTTTATCAAACTTACAGACAAGATTTTGACTTGTACAAACTCTGACCACTGAGAGTCAGATACATATCTACTAGTAATTACATTTTTCCAATAGCCATGAAAACATAATTAACCATCATATGCATAGAAATGGAAATATGTTGATATCCAAAACCATCTCAAATAAAATATACCACTAAACAATAAAAAATCAACTGAATGCTGCTGATTTCTAACCTTATACCTCATGCATATCCTCCAACTGAATGCTGCTGATCTCAAGAGGCTCATAGTCGCCCACGTTATAAACTTTGGAGGATAAATTATCATCTATGCTCTCATGGTGGTACGATTTACACACAAAGTATAATACGCTCTGTGTCAACAACACCATCAGGTTAACAAGACAAAACAATCCCAGAAGGAGTGTGCCACTCACAACCCTCGCCGCTATCCCCAGGCCATGGCTACGCCCGTCCGTGACTGCATAACTGAAAAGCCAATCAATAATTCCGCTAAATATGCTGTTAAGTATAAGAAGCAACAACATAGTCATTCGCTTTCCTTTAATGAGGTTGCTGCTCTTCCAAATGGCGGCCAGTCCATAATATTTGTCCTCCAGAACAGATACGACGCTCGATAGGTACAATACCATGCTTATATAAATCAGGGGGCAGATGAAAACAATAATTGTAAAAATTCCAACAAAAATAGTGCCCAGCAAATCCGATCTATAAGGAACCTTTCCTCCCACCAACGAGTCGAGGATGGCGGGAAAGAAGATGACGCAGAGGAAGCTAATGGCCAGTACGGATGGCACCATAAAGCCCAAGAAGACTATGAAAAACCAGAGGAATGTTGACATCAGGCGTTTCCAGACCCCGGGAACGTCAGCGCTCAAAACCCCACCGTACGACAATTTCAATTTCTTGATGCTAGGGCTGTAGATGGAGGCCACAGTGTACACCACCGCTGCCATGGACAACAGCGATAAGGTTACAACGAAGGCTATGTACGCTGCTAGCACCATGAGAATCTGTCTCCAGTCCGCGGCCAATTCACGCCGAGTCGACGTCTCGCCCGGGTGGATGGCGACCTCCGTAGTCTTCTCATTGATTTTAAGGAGAAGAGGGCCGAAGATGAAGTTCTGGCGTCCCAAACTTGCAAAAGAGAGAGGGAGAAGCAGGGTGAGAGCGAGAGCCCACAGAATTTTTCTACGGGAGGAGCGGAAGAAGATGTTGAAAGCTTCTCTCACGATGCCCAAGGCGCCAAGAAGCCGGAGTTCCTCTGTGGCTTCTAATTTCTCCATTTCTCAGAAACCTAAATCTTTTTTCTTCTGCTTCTTTTCTGCCAATTACGATACCTTGCTTGCTGCTATTGGAACGAGCTGTGAGGATTAATGGTGGGATTGTTATTATTATATACGATAGATTATTATATTGTGAAGATGCGGGAATGGCCGGGCTTGGTCAAGCGAGTTTGCCATTCATGTGACGAGTGTTTTACCGAGACCCGTTTCTTCGTGGCAAACCCGGTCTTGGAGTTTATCGGGATGTTTGAATCTTTATTTTTTGTCTATTTGCTTCCGTCGTTCCATCACTACAATTAAAAAAATGGAATGAAAATTTTAATAATGAATATAGGAACACTCAAGATTACGTAACACTATCTGCGATTAGTCATCCGATAATAAAATAGCAAGAGTGGAATAGTCGGAGGAGAATGATAGATAAATTTTTCTTCTTTAAATAATAAGGATAATCTATACGTTATGGTCATGATCAAGTTACATATCAAATCAATTGATTTTTTTATTATTAATTGATTGTATAGATTTATGTGAAAAATCAACTGTTTTTTTTATTGATGTTTTTTTATTAACTGATTGTATAGATTTATGTGAAAGAGGATCTTTTATCAAGTATTTAGAGAAATCAAATTTTTTAAGGTTCAAGCTCATTTTTAAAGTGAATGAAAAAGACATATATAATTCAATGTTTATGGTTTTAGTTTATCTAATTTATGTTAATTTATGTTGTTTA
>LPNX010332747.1:1380636-1424980 GCA_001517045.1 Pseudotsuga menziesii
ATGTGATTCAATTCCCTACATTTAGTCTTTTTTACATGACGCAAGATTAATTGTTTAACCATCTCAAAATATCCATATAAGTTGAGGGATGCTTGTTTTTTTAGTCTTATATTACATTTGAGGTGTTAAAAGAGACCCTCATTAGCTTGCACTAGCCCTTTAAATGCATGGCATCCAACCTTGGAATAACCTTGGTTCTCCATCAAACAATAGAAGTTGGAATGTTATATAAAAAGTTAGTATATTTACAACATTTTAGGCCAAAGTTGTTAAACATGTTACATTTGAGAGTCTTTAGTATGATAAACGAAGAAAAGGCAAGAGTTGTTAAATATGTTGCATAAGGTAATGGTATTTGGCCCTATTTCATTTTAACAATTAAAAAAAGTTGCTAGAAAAGTAGATTCAAATCTATTTCTTTAGAAATTTTATTACTCTATTTTGGTTTCCCTTCATGAGTACGATAACCAATAAGCAATGAATAAAAAACCATGCCAAGTCAATGCAAACAAAGACAATTATCAAGGTAAAGGTATGAATTGTGTAACTAAAGAGTATTGGCAGAGAGAAGGGAAAGCTGCAAAAACTATATATTGATCATCAAACAACATCTTTAATAATTGAAATTACAAACCTGATTAGCAAAAGAATATAGAGATAAGGTAGTTGATTTTTAATAGACTCCTAACATTAAACCTTAGGTTATACATTATCCTTAAGCCATTTATACCATTTAATTAAATCTTTGTTCACATAATCCTTCAGGAAGCCATTGATATCATTTAATTAAATTTGTGTTCACATAATTCAATAATAGTTGTTTTCATCTTTGGCATTAACTACTCCGCATAGCAACACATAAGAAGAGAATCAGCACTAAGCATTCTCCATAAAGACATAATTATGGCAACACTTAAGAGAACCAGCAATAAGCATTAATTAAATTTGTGTTCACATAATTCAATAATAGTTGTTTTCGTCCTTGGCATTAACTACTCCGCATAGCAACACATAAGAAGAGAATCAGCACTAAGCATTCTCCATTAAGACATAATTATGGCAACACTTAAGAGAACCAGCAATAAGCATTCCCCATAAAGACATAATTATGGCAACACTTAATAGGAGAAAGAGAAATAAGGACTCGCCATGAAAACATTATTAACCATCATATGCATAGAAATGGAAATATGTTGATATCCAAAACCAACTCAAATAAAATATACTACTAAACAATAAAAAATCAACTTAGATAAAGCTTCCCTTTTTTTAATTACAGTCACTTTTGGTATTCTGCTACATTAATCCGTTTTGAACCATATGGATTTATAAACATCTATTCCACAATACAAGCCGATATCAACACTCTCTATGCTGACCAACCAATATAAGAAAGAAGGCAATGGAACACTCCCTATCCTCAAGGAAATCACTATATGAAAGTACCAGATTATTTCTAACCTCATACCTCATGCATATCCTCCAGCTGAATGCTGCTGATCTCAAGAGGCTCATAGTCGCCCACGTTATAAACTTTGGAAGATAAATTATCATCTATGCTCTCATGGTGGTACGATTTACACACAAAGTATAATACGCTCTGTGTCAACAACAACATCAGGTTAACAAGACAAAACAATCCCAGAAGGAGTGTCCCACTCACAACCCTCGCCGCTATCCCCAGGCCATGGCTACGCCCGTCCGCGACTGCATAACTGAAAAGCCAGCCAATAATTCCGCTAATTATGCTGTTAAGTATTATAAGCAGCAACAACACAGTCATTCGCTTTCCTTTAATGAGGTTGCTGCTCTTCCAGATGGCGGCCAGTCCATAATATTTGTCCTCCACAACAGATACGACGCTCGACAGAACAGATTTGTATTCTCGTGACGAGTGTTTTACCGAGACCCGTTCCTTCGTTGCAAACCCGGTCTTGGAGTTTACCGCGTTGTTTAAATCTTTATTTTTTTTCAAATAGAGAATCTGCAGTCTCCATGGACTTTCAACATTCAACAATTCTTTGGGCGATAAGATACGGCACTGTGAGAAAAGAATGATGGCGAGTGAAAGTTCGCTACAGCCATTGCCGACGGCCATGGGCAATTTATTTAAATCGGTATATGAAAATATTCTCAATTCGACAATAATGAAGCTAGTAATTTTTTGTCTTTTTGTTTCCGTCGTTCCACCAGCACAATAAAAAAAAAAATGGGATGAAAATTTTAATAATGAATATAGGAACACTCAAAATTACGTAATACTATCTGCGATTAGTGATCCGATATAAAATAGCAAGAGTGGAATAGTCGGAGCTGAATGATAGATAATTTTTTTTTAAATAATAAGGATAATCTATAGGTTACGGTCATGGTCAAGTTACATATCAAATCAATTGATTTTTTTCTTAGAGCTATTTGAAAGAGGATCTACCAAATATTGAGAGGATCAAATTTTTTTAACGTACAAATTTATTTTCAAAGAGTCGATGTTTATGGTTTTAGTTTATCTAATTTATGTTAATTTATGTTGTTATATATATTTAATTCTAAATAATTTAAATTTGATTTAAACATACATGTTATTTTTAATAATATTTTTCTATTTTTTATAAATGACACTTGTCAACTCTAAGATGAATACGGAAGGAGTTACACATCTCTTCCCTACAAAGCAAAAATAATAGTAATTTATAATAATTAAAATAAAATACATACAATTATATTCATTTTAATTTTTATAGTTTTAAAATTGAAAAATTGGAATATATATATTTTTTATTTAATAATATTTAATACATCACGGGTGCCAGGCGCGGGGGGATTCTCTTGGATCCTAGAGGATATGTAGAACAAACATTCACGTGGGGTCTAGGTAACAGAACTAACAATGAAGCTGAGTGGCTGGCTCTTATCCAGGGCCTTCATCTTCTAAATACTAAGAAGCTTCGCAAGGTCTTGATTCTTGGAGATTCCAGGCACGTCATCGACAAATTGATCAATGGATACCCTACTGGAGCAGTCAAATGTCGTCGCCTGTTTGAAAAAGCCAAGCTTCTCATGTCTAATTTCTATGAGGCTTTCCACATCCTTCGGCATAATAATAAAGCATCAGACAGTATGGCTAATGTGGGAGCGTGACTCTTCCACAAGGTCATTATAGTGAGGATGGAAACCATCCCATCCTCAAATTCATTCCTTAAATCTAGTGTTGGAAGCTCCCTTTCCGGCCTCTCAATATTCAGAAGTTTCTAATGCAGTACTGAATCTTCCTTCAACTCAATGAAAGTCATACAGCCCCTCCTCCTTCTCCTCCTATTCTCTTTTCCACCCTCCTCTCCTTGTCTTTCTCCCCTTATCCCTCCTTCCTCTTCCCCCTTAGTCCCCTTCTCTACTCCCCACTCCTTTTTCTTATCCCCCCCTCCTCTTTTCTACCCCCCGCTCCGCATCACTTCCTTACAGCTGGCCTCCATTCACTCTAGCCTCTCGACGGTTCCAAGCATTTACTCCTCCGTCCTACCAGTTCTTCTCCCTCGGCCGCGTGGACTCTCTCCTGTCCTCTCTACATCTTGAACACAGCAGGCATTAAGACCATCAGGCCATCGGTTAATTGTTATCCTTCCTCGCACGCTTGCTCTAACTTCGCTCATTTCTTTAAGCTGTCTCCTTCCAGCGCCATGTTTATTTACTTTGCTCCGGACCTCTCTGGTTCTCCTGAAGTTGTGTGAATCCTTCTGAATGTGGTAACATGTATTGAAGGAGGGAGGTTGTTGGGCATCCCTTGACGAGCTCTCCCTCTCACTCGTTCCTTTGTGAAGGAGAGGCTTGCTCTCGCAGCCTTCTCCAATTGCCATTGTAATTTCCCCTCCGTGTCTTGGTCTTCAGGCCCTGGTTTTGGTATAAAGCCTACGCATTCTGGCAGTTTGAGATGAGTCTTGGGTTGTCTCTGCACTGGGTGGCAGGAAGGTGTTGTGGGAACATTGGTTTGTTCTTAAAAGCACGGGGGTTTTGTGTTGCAGCAGGAGCTTACAGTTCTCAGTCGTTTTCTTATTTTTCCTTTGGCCGAGATTTCGGACAGTGCCCTTGCTGCTCGACCCTTGCACAGTCAACTTGCTTGCATTGAGATCTCTGCTGAAACTGGAAGAATGGCTCAAGCTGGAGATAACGCAGGAATAATGGATATTAAGAAGAACCTGTGGCGTCTGTATGAGATAACAGCAATTGGAGTCATGGAAAACAAAGAAATAGCGCGGGAAATCAAAAGCATGGGAGAGACAGTGAGTTATACTTCTTTGCAGATTAGTAACCACGACTCCCGGATTGATGACAATGAAAGTAACCTGCGAGAAATGATGGGTAAAGTGGACACGATGCAGGAAGATCTTGAGCATTTGATCACCATGAATCAGGGAAGCAGGGTGAATGGAGCAACTGCAGAAGCGGAGCACCCAATGGAGGAAGAATCAGTTGTGCAGCCCAAGAACTTCAGAGGCAACCCTTAATATGTTTCCCTTTCTAATGGATAAATGTTTTACTGTCTTTTTTTATGTAAACAATATATAAGGCTATATACTACCCGAGACATTAGCCATTTTGGAAAAACTTTGTATGCAGTTTTTTGGAAAACTCTTCGGTTAAGCCTTCTGTCCATCAATTTTGATCTGCAGGATTACCTTTCCTTGCTACTGCTGTAATGAATGGCTGTGCACAACTTGTTTTATAAAATCCTTTTTTCACTTTTTGTTAAAAAAAAATATTTAATACATCAACCATTAAAATAAGTTTCTATTAATTGAATAAAAAAATAAAATATTCAATTTAACATTAAAAAATATCCATTAATAATTAAACTTTTATGTTCATCTCTATAAATAATGATATGTGTATTTGTTACAAGGGAAATTTTTAAGGATCCATACTTCTTTAAAAGTGCATAAAGCTTGGTCAATCTTATTAATTCTTATAATCTCAACATAATTTTTATAAAAATAATTCAATTTCTAAGAATTTTAGTCATTTTTAGAGTGAAAATATTTTAGTCATCAAAATTGGGCAAAACATGGGTTCAAAAAATGCAAATTGGCAAGTTTTTTTTGTTTTAAACATAGAAAAATAGCCCATGGGCTAAATTTTCCCATAAAATTTTCCTTGTTTGTTGGGCTATCTTTTTTATTTTATATACACTTGTGTGGGCCTAACAGTTAAGAATAAGTAGTAATATACTTTTCATCTTGTAGATTAGTGTTAAAATCCCCTTTATAAAAATTTTAATCTCTTATAATCTAATTCTTTATCTCACCACAATTTGTCCTTTAACTTAAATGTAATAACATTTTTAATATTATCTACATTATCTAGAGTGACCTATTCTTCAATTCCCCAATTATTTAGCAAATATATGAAATCATTATGTCAACCTTCCTCAATTATTTAGCAAATATATGTCAATTATTTAGGGAGGACATGGCATCATTGTGCCAACCTCACTTTAATTGCATGCCATTTTGAGTGGTCTTTGAAGAAATCTTAGTAAGAGTCTCGTCTTCTTTGTTGTTTATCTTGATCTTATACATTAAGAAGCTAGGCATAACCATGCTTTCAATGTGGAAAGTATTTTTTTTTTGTATGAGGAGGATAGGATAAGATGTATTGGCTTTAATATTAAGATAATAATCTAAAATACACTTTTGGATTTGCTCACTCTTTTGTATGAGAGTCTCAAATAAGAGTTTCTTTATATTCCATAGCCAAAGGTTCACTAATTTAGAATTGTTTTGGGGCAAAGAAATATTTCCACCCTACATTCATCATTTTCATAATGCTATCATTCCAATTAATGTTGTGATAAAGATTGATTTATAGATACTTGTATGAAGTCACTAATTGCTCCAAGTTGTTGTTATCATACAGGAAATTAACTTAAGTGATCTTTTTGGATTTGATAATAATAACCTTTGTCTTTACAATGTTAACAATTATGTCTATGCTAGAGTAGAAACCCTTGAGAATTTTTAGTTTTTGTTGATATCATAAGGACAACTTGGCATAAGCCTAATTATATGAGCAACATAAAGGAAAAGGGTGATGACTATACCCACTAAATTCATGCTAACACAACTTGGATTTTTCCAAAAAACCATCTAACTTGTCAATATATATGTTGAAAAGAGTACGGGACAAGATACAACCTTAATGAACTTTGATACTATAATTTATCTCTTTAAACCAACTCTAAATATTTCTAAACATGGTAAGAACATTTTTTTACAACCTTATTTTCAACAACACTCAACTTGAAGGAAATGTTTAGATTTCATATTATAATCCAAATATTAGTTCTAAGAAATCTCTCAAATACATTTCCAATGTCAACAATGAAACACTGGATATTTTCTATTATTATTATGACAATCCTCTGCAACAATCCTAATCATAATAAGGTGTTCCCTAGTTCAGTAACAGATCATAAATATGACTTGGTCTTTATTAGTTTTCCCATTTCTTTCTATCTATATGTTAATATTATGTTCCATAATCATTCCACGTCACTTTTCTCAAAGAGTACTAATCATAATTGTCTTCTAATTAGAGGGGTTTATTTTATCTATTCTTTTAACAATAATAACAATTGTGCTTTGAATCCATGATCTAGGAAAGTCCTTCTTAACTACTAGATTGAATAACTTGTGAATGTGAGGGATGAGGATAAGACCTCCAATTTTAAGGATTTCCTCTTAGTAACCTTCATTGTCCTTATCTTTCTCCTTTTTGAGTTGCTTAACCGCAAACTATATATCTTCTAAAGAAAAAATTTCTTCTACAAACAAAGGTTTGAATGCTATTCATGCCATTGGAGAATTCATAAATATTTTTAAGGTTAAATTATAGGCCTTGATAAAAATCAAATTATTATTTTTAAGTTTTATGAGTTAGAATTTTCCTCCAAAATTTTTTAAGATCTATCTTAGAGAGATTAACATATTCCTATTTATATGTTATATTTTTTTATTCTTTTAGTTATGACTTTGTACCTATTTATATTCTCCCATTAAAGGATTGATTAGAAGCATCTCAAATGGATTTTCTAGCAATTTTACACTCTTTATGCTACTAGGGGTTGGTTGTGCTATTTTTCTTTCTACACTACACCTCAAAAAAATACTTATTAACTAAAATAGAGAGGGTTGCTATAAAATTATGATAAATGTATTCAATATTTTCCTTATTTGTTAGAGGATTTATATCATTTAGAAAAACATAAATTTTGATTTTTGTTGAAGGTTAAATGCTTTTGGTTATTAGAATTATAATATATGGATATTTTGTGCATGCAAATGTTTTGAGTTATGTGTATAGGTAATAAAAGGAGGGGTTATCTAGTATTTATTTGAGAGAAAGGAAAGTAGATTTAAGAGGAATATGGAGAAATATGAGGAAAGGACAATGGAAATGCGATACAAAAGTTTTTCTATTTTTTCATAAGGTAGCAAGGAAATATATGACCTAGTTGGTATTTTTCATAATGGTCGATCCTTCAATGCATATTATCCTCTTATATATAACATGAATTGATTCTAACTCACTATTATTTCCTCTATCTCATGGTTTCCTATATATATACTAGTAACTAGAAACTACAAAGGAAAAATGAATGTTTAGAAACCACCATTACTAGAAACATGGGTGAATGGAACTCTATGGTAAATGTAAGTGGGCCAAAATCGTCTTTCCTATAAATACAGTTGGGCTAATCATTTTTTGGATATATATTTTTAAATGAACAGTGGGATAATTAATTATAATTATAAATAAACCTGTTATATATAAAAATCGCCCATTGAAAATTGTAGAACCCCCAATTTATCCCATGGGATAAATTCTTCCCCAAAAATTAACCTTGGCTCTCATACCACTGTAATATCCCCAATAAAAAACTAGGAATATTAGCTCCAAATTTCCATTGGTAATTATGTTGATTTCCAACTTAATCCCAAACAATGTCTTATGAAGGCTTATGACATGTTCCAATTTCTAATTTTATTAATTAAATGTTGTCAAATAATGATGGGTAGCCCATAAGATATACTTTGAACCACTTTAATATGGCCAAATTAGATATGATGTAAAGTTTAGGTGTATGGTTATTAATTCTTGTTCATGATATCTTTCAGAAAGTTTGTATGCAACCTCCTTAGCTTCAATTTGGAAGCATTTGAAGTACCAAACATATCATGAAATGCAAGAAACCTTGGCTCAATCTACTCTCTCTCTCTCTCTCTCTCTCTCTCTCTCTCTCTCTCTCTCTCTCTCTCTCTCTCTCTCTCTCTAAAGCATGAATAGGCACCACAACATTCAATTAAAATCTAGGAAGACTAGCTCAAATTTCAATACAAACATTATCTATATTTCCAACCTTTTCCAAACACCTCCAAAATGACCCAAATTCTTCCCAAACAGATCCAAATCGGTCCAAAAAATCCATCAAATCAACCTAGTTGATTCACTAACATCCTTCATTGAACTCTAATGAAAGTTCAATTCACTTTAAATTAAGATTGCATAGCCATAACAACACATTTAAGCATATATTTACTAGAAACTTGAATATTGAAAACAATATGGGAGAAAAAATAGTAAATATTTATTATGAACTAAAAGAATAGTAATAAAACTTATTAAAACAATATATGTTCTTATAATAGCTCAGAACTCATGAAATACATAGGTAGACTTGCATAGGTGTGCCCCTCTTCCAGATGAAGATACCAATTAGAGTGGATCTGATAAAAAATGAGTATATCTTAGTCATATAGAAACCATTTTGGGTGAATTAAAAAGTGAATTCTCTTGAAAAAATACTTTGGATGCAATGGAATAGGTCTCACATCCCACAAATTCTCAAAATTATTGAAAATAGAACCACCATTTTGTCCCACCAACACTGGTTCTCATCGATGAGTTATTTCAACCACAAAAAAAGTTCCCAACACACTAAATATGAGAGAGATAGGTTATAATATGATTTGAAGCTCCAAAGTTGTGTTTTCTCTTCCACGAATGTGCCCTCCAACTATGGAAACAATAGAAACAACACTATATGAGAACAAGTGTGCCCTCCACACTTAGAACACTATAATTTAACAAATATAATAGAAACACCAGAAAAACTAATGAATATTTAGATCTATAATGAAAATCTCAAATAATATGATCAATTAATCTCAGTAGATAAATCTGAATTATCCCTCCCAAGACCTAAAATGAATCCAAAATGAAGAGATATGGATGATCTCTCCTCTCACACTAGCTAGGGTGGAATTTTTCACCATCAAAACTATTTACAAATGCAAGTGGCATATATCCCAAGCTTGAAAGCCATAAGAGCTCTATAATTCATAAATAATAATAGCCAAAAGTTCTCCAGTGTGTTCCCTCACCCTTCTCTTATAATACTTCATTCACCTTCTATAGTTTTCTCTCATAAAATATCAATAAAATAATAATAAATACTGTTTTCATGAGAGAACGGTCTTAGGAACACTTTAAATCCATATCTAATGTTATTTTGGCTTCATGTATATTTTGATCGTCTTTGAAATTCAAATTTGTGAATGTGGCCTTGATTTAGTGGGATTTACAACTCCCCTTGTGCCCACTCTACCCTCATGCACCTTCTCTGGGCTATATTTAGCAGCTTACTTATCATAATTTGTCATATATTCTATAATAAGTTGTCATAGATATTTGTCATAAAATTTGTCATGGATTGTCATAGATGCCTCTTCATAAAAATTATGGGGAGTTACTCTTCCTTAGATTTCGAATTTGTGGATTCTCTCGGGGGTTTGCGGGTGTTACAACTTCCTTGTGGGCCCAATTGATCCTCCTATGCATGCTCCTTGGTCGACTTGTACCATTGGGACCTCATTTATTAATATTTGTTCATTTTACTTCAAAAATTGTGATCGACATCACACCTTCTAGTCTTTGAATTTAAATTTGCAAAATAATTATAGGCCATGATATTCCAAATTTAATCGTTTCTTCTTAAATGATGAATAATCAAAACTTGGAGACATTACAATGCATATTAATTTTAAAAAATGACTTCAAAGTATAAATCAATTACATACATATGATATTTATAAAAAAAGACCTCTATAACATTGAAAAACTATAAAATTAAAACAAAAAAACACTATAATAAAAGGAAAGTGATATGTAGTAAAGAGTCTTTTGGTTGAATCTAAAAATAATTATTTTTCTACAATATTCTCTTCTCCGACTACATATCAATTTGTATAAGTGTATGTTATTTGTTTTGCAAATGTGTTGAAATTTGATCTTTAAAACTCTGAGTGCAAAAATACTGAATACTTGAAAACAATTGAATGATTCATACACATAAAATCATTCAACAATAACACAAGAAGTACCCTAGGGAAAAATATCAAAACTATGATGATGAAAAACCCTAGCAAGTCTTCGGAGTATAGTAATGATAGATAGAAAAGAACGTCTTTTACAATAGAAAATTGCTTTCAGCACCCCAAATGCAAGATAAGAGAGAACGAACACCCCAAGTGTAGATACAGAGCAATAGAGAATAAATATCAATCAGATGAAATTTACAATGAGTTCAATACATTATATAACTTGCCAAATTAGTGTTATGCAAGGAATAACGATTAATTTCATAAGGAATTATCCTCCCATGAAAACTTTAGTGAATTGCCTTCTTGGAGAATTTAATTGTGCTTTGATTTCTTCAATCCTTCATAACATAATGTGCAATTACTTTCTTCTTTGGCATTAAATAATTCTCTACTAACTTTGGAGTGAACTCCCCTCATAACTAGATGTAGGATCACTTATTTAGTATGCTAACTTAAGTGTCATCATGCGATAGCCTTAACTCAAGTGTCAAAACCTAAGTGTTGTCTTTTAGTTTAACTAAATTGTCGTCTTTTAGTTTAAATAAAGTTTCATCATGCAAAAAAACTTTAGTTAAATAGTTCCTTTTATTAACACTTTGCCGCAAGCACAATCGTCCGACCGCTTGTAAGTCAGAGTGTGAAATGAAAACACACAAACAAATACATGAAACAAACAAATGTGCGAAGAAGTATGGATTTCAAATAAATTAAAAAATCTCGTTACAATGAGATTTTACAATGGTTCGATAGTAATGAACATCGATTGTTACAAAAAAATGTGCATGATGGAATGTATTTTCCTCAATGCTTCACACACTCACTCTCAATATCACTCTCTTAAACACATGCAGGTTTTATAGCACACAGTTTTATGCAGATCTTGGATCTCCTCTCTCTGCATCTTACCAACTGTTTATATTCTCAACAATCGAATCCCATCAACCAACAAACCAACCAACCCCTTTCTTAGAGTAGGAAATTGTATTTATGGATGTGCTTCGATGCATAGTCCTCGAGTTTTTCCTATATAAGCTTAGTTGGCCCCTAGGAACTACCATGGCTGCATTAACTACACTCTTAGCTTAATTTTAGTAGGCTAAACTACCTGTTGTAATTTCCATGTTCGCCACAACTATTCTACAGGTACTCTAACTACCATGCCGCTCAACCTTCCTCAGGTTCTAGTTGTATCCAATCCTTTCACCTACCCCAGTCAGTTGACTTTAATGCTCTCTTCTTCTCGTCAATTTTTTGGTTAGAATGTTGTTGTCAACCATTCACACCATTTTCCATCATTTTTTGACCACTTTCAATCAGAATCACTATGCCTCTTTCCTTCTCCATCGAACCCATCTTTTGTTGACCCATCATCTGTCGACCATCGACCTCCTCATTGGTCAAAACCTTCAACTTTCATTTTCATTAATATTATACCTCATCGACTACTTGACAATGGTTGGAACCTTCAACCATTCCTCACTTTTTTCTATTGTCTTCCCATCTGCTAGAGCTCGTAGGTTGTCCTCCAACCATTACAGTTGTCTATTTCTAGTTGTTTCATTTGGTATTGGATGCCCCTGCATAAATCTACCAAGGTTGAAAATAAATATGATCATGATTCTATAGTCGGTTGAGCTCTTATTCCAAAATCCATGTAGCCTATTTGTTGGGTCCTGTAATAGCCCATTTTTTACCACACCCATTATATCTTTTTTCCTTGTCCTACTTCATTTCCATACACCAGACATATGTTTTTCCTCAAATTGAGCTTAAATCCTAACATGTATGATTTATTATTGTCTTATTCTATTAATGCCTAATATTGTTATGGTTAGAACTCTGTATTTTGAATTATTCTAATATGTCTTGATTTTATAAAGATATTCCAAGCCTTGAGGAAAATAGGTGTAGCATCTCACTTATTCTAAGAGGAAATGGATATTTGGTACCAGCTTTTACTCTCCAGTCTCAGTTCCATATGCTGAGTGGAAATAGTGATCATCTCTCCACGTGTTAGCTGCAATAGAATTCAGTTGTAACAATGTGCCTCTACTCAGGGCATAGCTGCAACAGATAGGGTATCTTCCATCTAATTGATTATGTTTCATCCATTAACGGCCAATGCAACAACACTCCCTATATTCCCTATCTACATTCAATTTCACTCACAACTATAAAAAAAATTTGTAACAAGGCAGCCTGAAAATTGTAGATCTTCATTGTTTCCCGATATTAGTGGGTAAGGATTATGTTGTTCATGTATAAATATGGGGAGGCTATCTGAGCCTAGGGTTGGTTGATTATCAGACCGTGTAAGCTGTGACAGAGAGCTATAACTGTAACTCACCATTTTAATACAAGGATCATGATTCTTCAGATATCTATGTTAGTCATGGTGTCTCTCTTAGAAGGATCGACCCACCTTCCCATAGAGATTGTCGAGTTAATTAGATGCTTTGATTATTTATGTTGTGTGGTGTGGAAATTACAGTAGATGCATTTATAGTTAGCTGCAACAGTGATGGTTGATAATTGTGTTTCCTTTGATACTTATTGTTTGCATTTATATTAAGCTACAACTCTGTGGTGTGACTGTTGACTCTGTAGGATAATTTCCTTTATGCAAGGTGTGCCAATAGTTGTTACAGTCAAGCTCAAATCTAGTTCAATTCTGTTATTTGTCTTTCTTTGAATTTATTAAACTAGTTAGATTATTATTGCAAGTGGTGTGATCATTTACTGTTATTTATAATTTTCTTCATAGATGATTGGCAGATCCTAGTTGATACCTATTAGTTTGATAATTTCATAGTTTACTTTCTGCAAGAGTACATATAGCTTAACTCTTTCTAGATCAGTAATTGTTAGAGTGATGATTGTAGAAGGATAATTGTATTCCTGAAATTGTAGATGGATAAATTAGGTTAGATTTAGCCATGAGAAGAGTTTGAATGAGAAGATAGGTAGGACGATTAATATTTCATTCATTCAATCAGCTACTTAAGTGTTTATGAATAGATTATGCTAATTATATTTGAAACAAAAAGACTTCCTTGGGTTGACAATTCATATTGAGCATTATTTGTGTTAGTTGTAATTGATTAGCATATAGGGTGACCAACATTTTGGCGTCGTTGTCGGCTAGGATAATTGATAGACACAGTAGTAGTTGCATTTATTCATTTTCTTCAGTAGTTTTGTAAGCTTGCATGATTTTTGGGTTGCATGAATACAAGGAGAGTACAACGTGATATTCCCAAAACCCCTAGAACTCCCTAGAATACTAAATTTGCAGGTGGTTGAGGTCATGGAAGTAGTACAACCTTAGGAAGAAGATCATTCATTGACGATTTAGTTGCCATGGATAATTATTCTACAAGGGTTCGCAATAACGGATCATCATCTGTTAGAAGATGTGTGTTACTCCTAGGTTGGAAGCATCAGTTTCCATGGTGGAGAAAATAATAGGAGCTGCGACACCATCTGGTGTCCCTACGGAAGGAGATAGAGCTAGTCCTATAGAATTAGGTGAGCCAAAGGTGGTTTACCATATCGAAGGGAAGGATTTTATGAAGGAGGATTGGTTACATATTCAGTAGGATTTGGAGAATAACAGGAAGCAAAGACAGAAGGAAGAAGAAGAAATCATGAATAATGGATGTGACCCTGAGGATCATGAAGAAGGAGTAGGGGATAACCATCACAATGATGGTGAACCTCTGCATGAGGAGACCGTTGCCACACTCCAGTTCCCCATTCGACATCCAACTAGTCAACCCCCCATGAATAACATCTCACCATCAGTATTACCATGCTTTCATGGGAAATCCGCAGAGGATCCAGACGAGTTCCACTTTGAATTTGACATCCTCTGTCGCAGCTACGACTACACTTCCAGTGAACAAAATTTAAAACGTTTCCTTGCTACTTTGAAGGAAAACGCTTTGTGCTGGTTTATGAGCTTGGGTGGTGAGACTGTTACCACGTGTGAACAAATGAAACATGTGTTCCTTGGAAAATACTAGGAGTATTGTAACACTAAATATAAAAGAGAAGAATTGTTCAAGATGGTGCGAAAGATGAAGAGAGTTTGGAGGACTTCATTTAGAGACTTCTGTATAATGTACATAGGGAAGGACAAACCGACATGGGGTTAGATGTGCTCAAAATTATCTTACTTTGTGGGATTAGAGAATATTTCCTGGATATGCTGAATTTGTTGGGAAAGGGGGGTATCTCAAAGGAACCTTTTGATAATATTGTCAACTTATATCGAAGATATTCGAGAGGATCCTCCAAAACCAACAAACAAGAAAAGGGAATAGAACGATATGTCTACAATAGAACACATAAGTCATCTAATGGAGGATCCATCCAAGAAGAAATAGGAAATATTCTCAAAAAATTTTAAAAAAATGATGAGGTCCGTCTCCTCAGAAATGGATGTCCTGAGAGCAAAGAAGAGGAATGCAATAGAAGATTTAACACTTGGTGTATTTTGTCCCAGATGCGGGAAGAAGAACCCACTGAAGGAATTCCCACTTGACAAGGTGGATGCATGCCAGATCTGTGAACTGAATCATGATACTAAGGAATGTCCTTCACTACCCCAAGTTGAGGTAGTCCTGCAAGAATCTACTCCAGATGTGGAGCAAGATTACTTCATTGCTCAAAAGAAGCCTTAGCAGCCTCAATATCAAGGTATGAATCTAGACTCATTATCATATTGGAATAATATGAATAACATGAATACACAATTCCATTCACATTACTCTAACAATGAATGGCATCCATCTCAAAATTATATGCAAAATCCTGACTCTTGGTCACCTTGGGCACAACAATCAAACCAACAAACTTCTTGGTCTCCTAGTTGGAGAAACTCCCATCCAGGAAATCAATTTCCTCATAACCAACCTCCTCATCAACGTTTCCTCATCAATATTTTCCTCATCAACGTTTCCTCATCAATGGTTTCCTCATCAACAGTATCCTCCTCGGTAATATCCTCACCAACAGTACCAGTAGTTGCAATTGCAAATCCAAAATAACATTGCACCAATGAACATGCTAACTTCGACCACAACTTATTTCCTAGCCTAACCCTAACCCAAATAATAAAGCAGTTCATCCATTTGAGTCTGCCAACATGCCTTCTTACTCCATTACCTCAAATCTCTGCAATGACATACACCTATGATCAGGGAGAGTAGTGGAGCCTTTAGTCATTGAAGATGTTCCATCTTCTGTGACTGCATTAAGAATGAATTAGCAATAGTCATCTAATACAAAAATACCCATCATTGAGGATGATGAGTTTCCTACTGAAATACCAGCTAAAACATAGGAAGAAACACTCATTGAAACACAACCTACACAACTAAATAGAGAACTGCCATATCCTAAGCGACTGACACTACAGAAGACAGTGGAACAACCTCGGTTTAATCTCCTAGGAGAATTAAATAAATTATATGTCAAAATTCCACTATTACAAGACCTTCATGACGTTCGCATCTATGCCAAAATAGTCAGATATTTGTGTCCATGTAATAGGAAAATTTTCTCAATTAATAATGGGAAAAACTCTCTTGGCCAAGTCAGATAATCCTCGAAACCCTACTATCATAGTACACATTGGAAACACTTAGATACCAAATTTTTTGGTATATTTAGGCACATCTATCAATGTTATGACCATCGAAACTGTGAACAAAATTGGTCTCACCAATATTCGTTCGACCCCTACGATACTAGAACTTGCTGAGAGGTCCACAATCAAACCCGAGGGAATCCTAGATGACCTCATTGTCTCAGTCGATTTGTGGGAGTACCCTACAGACTTCTTGGTTTTGCAACCAAAGTCACAGCTAGGGGGACATATGTTGATCCTAGGAAGACCTTGGTTAGCCACATATGCTTGCATCAGCTATCAGTTAGGGTCCATGACCATTTCATATGGGACTGATACCAAAAACCTAACTCTGTATCCTCCATATCGACCCATCTTAGAAGCTAAAATTCCACTATGGGTGGATCTGGAGGAGGAAGAATGCGTTCAACCGCATTTGATGATAGGGGAAGCCTTAACCTTTATAGATGAAACAAAGGATGATACTATTAACAGTTTCATCAGTGAGCCCACATTTGTCAATAAACATGTTTACCAGATTTTGAGCAATACTTTAGGTGAAGAAGAACAAGAAAATCTAACATAAGAGAACGTAGTCAGTGATTCCAACATAATTCCAGTACTTAAAAACTCGAAAAAGCATTTCAGTTGAAATAGAGTCGGGAAAAACAATGAACATTAATCCAAATCTCGCTCCTGATGAGCAGGAATGCCTGATCACTCTTCTAAAATAGCATAAGGGATATTTTGCTTAGGAGTACATAGATATGAAGGGTATTCCTTCTAATCTATGTACCCATCACATTTAAATTAAAAGTGACTCTCGACCTATGTGCCAACCACAACAAAGGATGAACCCTAACCCGATGGATTTAGTGAAAGAAGAAATCCAAAAGCTCTTGGAAGAGGGCTTTATATACCTAATCTCAGACAACGAGTGGGTGTCTCGACTCGTGATAGTACCAAAGAAGAATGGGAAATGGGTATTTTGTGTAGACTATAGGGATTTAAACAAAGCAACACAGAAAGAACACTTTCCCCTGCCTTTTATTGATCAGGTACTTGATACCTTGTCTGGGAAGAAGTTTTTTTCCTTTCTGAATGGATTCAGCGGTTAAAATCAAATCCAGATTTCTCTCGAGGACCAAGACAAGACCACTTTCACCTGTCCATGGGGTATCTTTTCATATAGGGTACTTCTCTTATTTTTGTGTAATGCACCTGCCACCTTTCAGAGAGCTATGATTGGGATCTTTTCTGAGATGGTTAATGCTAGCATGGAAAATTTCATGGCTGAATTTACCCCATACGGTAGTAGATTTGAGGAAGCACTAAAAAATTTAGAAAAGGTTTTAGTATGTTGTGAAAAAACCCAACTATCTTTGAGCATTGAAAAGTTCCATATGATGATGAGCGAGGTTGTAGTTCCAGGGCACTTCATCTCTGCTAATGGTATCTAGGTAGACCCATCCAAAATTAGGGTAATTGAAAACATACCCACTATTGGAACATAAAAATAGGTATGTATCTTCTTAGGGCATGCTGGTTATTACAGAATATTTATAGAAAACTTTTCCAAACTAGATTTTCCATTATTTACTTTGTTGATGAGGGATGTACATTTTTAGTGGAATGATACATGCCAAACATCATTCACTGAAGTTAAGAAGAGGCTATTCTTCCTTTCCACATCTCCTTAGATGGTTCTAATACTGTCATTGGAGCAGTATTGGGACAGCAGGAAGGTCATGCCCCGTATGCAATTTATTATATATGTAAAGCCACGACCCTTGCTAAACTCAACTGCACTGTCACAAAAAAGAAATTCCTTTCCATTGTTTATTCCATCAATAAATTCAGACACTATATTACTAGATACCCCACTTTTGTGCACACTAACCATTCATCCATTAAGTACTTAATGAACAAACCTGTCACTAATGCTAGAGTAACTATATGGTTGTTACTGTTACAGGAATTTGACATTATAATTATTGACAGACCTAGGAAGGAAAATGTTGTTACTGATTTTTTATCTCGACTTATGAACAATGATGACAATTTACCAGTTGAATATTCCTTCCCAGACAAATATTTGTTTGCAGTTTTAGCTCATTCCCCTTGGTACGTAGATGTTGCTAACTATTTGGATGCAGGAAAGCTTCCAGCAAATTTGTCAAAGAGGGAAAAAAAGAAAAAATATACAACATAGTTCCAGGTACTGCTGGATAGATGGGAATATTTTCTACATAGGTCCTGATCTTGAGATCAGAAGATGTGTAAGGGAGGATGAAATTTTTAGTATCTTAAAGGCTTTCCATGATGAGCCTTGTGGGGGACATTTTGATGACAAATGAACAAGTCATATGTTATTATGAATGGCATATTATTGGCCAACAGTTTTCAGGGATTCAAAGAAATATGTTTAGCCTTATGATAGTTACCAAAGAATGGGCCAACCCAACAGATTAGATGAGATGCCTCTTCCACCACAACTAGTGGTTGAACCTTTTGATAGATTGGCCCTAGATTTTGTATGGCCTATCAACCCTCCCTCGAAGAAGAAATTTTATATCCTAGTTTGCACCGATTATGTGACAAAATGGGTGGAGGTTGTAGCTAATTTGGTTAAGGCCAAGGACCAAGCTGTAATGGGTTTCTTATATGGATAAATATTCACCCATTTTGGAATACCCAAGGATATAGTTATAGATGAAGGAACATACTTTCTGTCCTGCAAACTGAAACCTCTGTTACAGAAATATCACATTCAGCACAGGATAACCTCACCATATCATCCACAAGCCAATGGTCAAGTGGAAAGTACCAACAAGGTAATTGAGGCTATCCTCACAAAAACAGTCAGAAGCCATCGCAGAGACTGGGATGAAAGACTTCTAGAGGAATTATGGGCATATTGCACCACATGGTGCAACACTACGAGCTTCTCCCCATATGACTTGGGGTACGGTAAGAACATTGTATTTCCCATTGAATTTGAAATTAAAACTTTAAAGATTGTTGTGGAAGAAAACTTAGACTTGATAGAATCTTATAGGAACAGATTGAATCAGTTAAATGAACTTGATGAGAAATGCACAGCTGGTGTGCATTAGACAACGTTAATTCAACATCAGCATTCTAAGTGGCATGATCGGTTCATAAAGAAGAAAGTATTCTGTAAAGGAGACTAGGCCTTATTGTATGATTCAAGATTCAAGAGGGACTTTAAAGGTAAGCTGCGTATAGGAAGGTTGGGGCCCTACTAAATAGAAAAAGTGTTTGACAATGGCACATTCCACCAGTTACTATTAATGAAGAACATATGCCATTATTCACAAATGGTCACAGGTTGCGACTATATCATAAGCTGATTTCAAAGGATGAATTCATTTCGCGTGTTGCAGCTGATCCAAATTATCAATTAATGTAAGGCAAGGAATTGTTTTCTACTCTTGTGTATTCTTAAAGAATGTTGCAATTTCCACAAAAAAATCTGTACATAAATAAAATTGTTTTTTTTTCATTTTTATTTTACGTTTGATCAGTTTTTTTTTGAAGAATGTGTATCGGAATCTACTTGAGGAGAAACGATCGTGACTGGGCCAAACGATTGTGGGAACCTTAATTTATTTTCCTGTTATGTATAACTCGAAGAAGATGAAAAGTTCAATAGAAACAACTAATCAACTGAAAATTTACTCATTTTCCATTTTTTGCTGTTGTGACTTCGCCAGACTTTCCCTATTTGGGTGAATCCATGAAGATGGGTGTCTATTTTTGGGGGTCTTATGAGAAAATAAATCTGATTTTTTCATGTTTTTCAACTTTGGGCGAACGAAAGTGATATTTTCATTTAGAATTTCACTTTTAAGTAAAAACAAAAATTTAGAGAATTATGTTAGCTTTCTATTCATAATTTTTTCAATTTTTTTTATTGAGATTTGATATGTCATTTTGGAAAATGTTTGACAGTGTGTCCCTATAAAATGAAAGGACCAAAAAAAAATCATGATTGGTTGCACCCTTAAAATCATTGTTAAACTTGTGTTTTACAAAAACAAAATATGTTACGAAAATCCACACACAATATACTATTGCAATGACTATAAGTTTGTAACCAATGGATCTATATACTAATTATAATACTTTTTTGAATTCGATCAATGGGGAAACCTTGTCTATTTTCAACATGTATTTGGTTGCGCCACTTTTATCTCAATTGACTATAAAAATTAAAAATCTATGAATACCCTTTTGAAGTAGACATTCCAATTAACCGCACCATATTTGTTTCAATTTTTTAGGAGGTATATTTTTAAAGTTATATATTTTTCATTTCACCGCATTTTGAAAGAGATGAAACAAAACCCGGCACATGTTAAGAAATAAAAAAATTAAGAACATCGGATCTCACCTATACACAACAAAATCTATACCTACAGAAAGTAGATTCAATGACGAAACTAATGGTATCAAGTTCGACAGTCGATTTGTAGTGTAAGGCATCCATTTTACCTTCTGAAAATGGAGAAACCTAAAAACTGTGCAGGTTTTGAGGTCTCAGAGGTTATTTGGCCGGATAATTTTTCGGCAGAATAATGTTTTTCTGTTACAAAACCATTATTTACAACAAAGGTTGTTCGTACCAAAAACCAAACGCAAAAAAAAATTGTCAGCCGGAAAAAAAAAATTACATTATCTATATTCGTCTAAGTAAAACGAAATAGACTCGTTATTTTCGCACATTTTCATTTCGCATATATTTGATCAAAATATTTTTGAAGGGGATTTCGGAGGAGATTTATTTTGCCAAATGAGTTTTTTTACAAGGTATTTTTCTTCTTATTTATTTCCAAGGGGTACATTCAAAGAGATTTTTCCCAAGGAACCTTTTCCAAAGATTTTGTGTTCTAAAGTTTTTTGAAAGGAGTTATTTCTTTGCAAGAGGTTTTTTCATAGAAATTTTTTCCATGGTATTTTTGCAAAGTAGGTTATTTCTTTACAATGGGTTTTCCAAAGAGTTTTTTTTGCAAAAATGTATTTTTCTTCTTATTTCCTTCCAAGAGGTACATTCAAAGATTTTTTTTCCAAGGCACTTTTGCACAAGATTTTGTATTCCAAGGTATGTTTGCAAAGGAGTTATTTCTTTGCAAGGGGTTTTTTCAAAGAGTTTTTTTCCAAGGTATTTTTGTGAAGTAGGTTATTTCTTTGCAATGGGTTTTTCCAAAGAGTTTTTGTTGCAAGGTATTTTTGCAAAAGAATTTTTTTTCCAAAATATTTGTATAAGTTGTTTTTTCAAAGAAGGTTTTTTTCAAAGAGGTTTCTTTTTTCCAATAATTTTACAAAGAAGATTTCTTTACAAGGTGTTCTTATTTTTTTCCAAGGGTTTTTCCAAAGGAGATTAAACAATCATGGGAAATAAGAGAAACTATAAAAAAAAATTTGATCGTAAACGTGACGACAATGCTAATAGTGAAAAACAAAAACTCAGAAATAAACACTAGTACAAAATGAGGAATTAGCTACTAGGTGAATAAAAGTTCTAGTCACCACAGGTTTTTCAAGTGATTTACTACTAAATATGAGCAATTTTGATTGACCCAACTATAAACGACTAAAATTAATAACTAATTTAGTCTCCAGTTAAGAAATATGACTAGATAATAAGTGTCAGAGTTAAAAATGACTAACATAAACAAATAATTTAGTCATGACATAAAAAATGACTAGCTAGAAGAATATGAATTAGTCATTTTTAATTGTTTCGTGGAAAATTGCAAATTTGACAATGAGGTGTAAATTTTGTAAATTGTATACCTTTTGTTAGTAATAATGGTGCCATGCACCTCGATCTTCAGATTTCCAACAAAGAAATTGTACGAATTTTCTCTTGACCATCTTTATCCCTATTGCACCATTGAAGCAAACCTGATTAAGTGCGTGCCAAAGGAAAAATAGGTTCCTAAGTCAATTACAAATTAGGTACTAGAACCCGTACCATATGGATACCTAGCTAGAAGCATCATAGCTAGTTGTTGATACTTCGACAATGTAAGAGTCCTTGCAAGTCCCATACATCTAAGATGCTTTTCTAACTTCAATATAACTATATCCATGATCTCATGTGACCATCGAATGTCTAGTTGCACCAATCGACATAGCTTCACCAGGCTAAGTTCCTTTAAATGTCATAGCAGTTGATCCAATATATAATAATTGAACCGATGGAAGCACCAAGAACACTATTTTAACCAATCAAAGACTCAATTATAATTAAACTGGGGTGCTGACCCAGAAACAGTATCATATCCATATGCAATATAAAGGTAGAGGCCCGAACCCATCTCAGAATTTTAGGAAAATATTTTGATTCCTCGACCTCTTAATACAGGACTCATGACCTCACAGAATATGATACATATAATAATGTAGTGATGACCTCTCACTACAACAAAACCCTGTGGTTAGCATCTCTTTTTGTTTCCTTTTTTTCATCTAGACCAGTTTTAATGTTTTTTTTTTTTGACAAAATGGCGCAATTTCACTGGTTGGTGCTATTTTAGGCATTTTTTTGCATCTTTTTTCTAAATATGGCGTAATTTGCATCAGGTTTTTCACCTTGTTATGCACCAGGTTTTGCATCAGGTTTTGCGCCAGGTTTCGCGCCCATTTTTGCACCTAGTTTGTACATCTACTCTTGGTATGCCCCCTTTTACGTCCATGTTTTCCTCCACTTTTACACCCATATTTTAATCCACCTTTTCATCCTTTTTTACATCCTCTTTTGCATCCACTTCTTCTTCTTTTTTTGTATCGCATCGTGCGCCAAGTTTTGCATCAAAGTTCACATCATGTTTTATGTCTAGTTTTTAATCTAGTTTTGTTTCACCCACTTTAGCATCCACTTTCGCATCATTTTTTCGTCCACTTTTGGACTCACATTTGCATCCCATTTTGCATCCATGTTTACCTATTTTGTTGCATCTACTATTGCATCCACTTTTGTAATGTCATGTGGGAAGGTTTATATTGGTAAAACAGGTAGTCCAATCCAACTAAGACTTAAAAAGAACTGTGCTGACATTATCCATGAATGCACTAAAAAATCTGCACTAGCTGAGCACTCTGTTACTTCCAAACACCACATCTGCATTGAAGACACAAAGGTCATTTATAGGATTGATCATTACATGAAACGATGCATCATAGAAGCCATCGAGATCAAGAAGTACCCTAAAAACATCAATAGGGACGATGGGTGGAAATTGAGTAAATCTTGGACACCTATTATCACCTTAATTAAAAACTCTTGACCATAACCCTCTATTTAGAATTTTTTTGTTCAACACTTGTCGTGAAAGAATACATGTATGGGATGGAGGTGAAATGGAATCAAGCCTAATTCAATTGAATCCTTGCAACTCACTGCATGTCTGAGTCTCAACAATCCACCTTCTAAATTGAACCAAAATTCCAAAATAATTTTATTAACGGCTATATTTGAGAAATTTATAGGTGTGACTAATTAAGGGCTCAGGGATCTAAAACTTGTTGTGTTTTGTACCAGTCCACAATCCAGTGAATCGACAGTCATGGGTAGGAATTTAAGTTATTTAATGTAAACAATTAAATTGTATAACCTCTATGTCATTATTTAATGTAAACAATTAATGTGTATAACCTCTATGTGAAAACCGTTTTCCATGCTGATGCAGGCCACTACCCTCTTTATTGTCTTACCAAAAGGTAAGATAATGAGGAAGAAGCCCTAAAATTATGGACTTCACCTTCAAAAAATGCCTTGCAATCACATTGGTAAGGAGTGATAAGAAGATCACAACAATCCAACATTTCAAATCTCAGTTTATAGTTTTAATTAAAGACTTATATGGTAAATTTAATATAAGACTTACTTATAATTGTCTCATTCTCTTTGCATCTTGACACATTTAATACTTTATGGTTGTCTTTGCGCCTTGACCCAATTCATATTATAAGGTGAGGATGTGCATGCATAATAATCCTTAGTTATGACTATGCGATTAGGTCCGAGGAATTAAAGAGAAGAGGAGGTTAAGACAAGTAATTTTTATATGTATTTTGGTGGCGCTAAGGACAAATGTTGTGAGAAACCACAAATGTTTGGAAGGATGGAGGGAGATTACATCACAATCATCCCACCCATCAAATTGAAGACTATTCTCGTGCCACAATTTTTTTTTAAAATTTTATTAATAACCTTTGTTTCTCCATATCATGTGTCGAATGTCACCTCTCTATAGCAATGCATAAATTGACCTTTGCATAGTTTGTGATCCTAGAGATACATGCAATTATTTGTATTTGAATGACATCGACTGTTGTTTATAGTTGTTGCAAGTCCATGATATTAATGCAAGAAATGAAGTCTTGTAGAGGAGGACTTGTCAAACCGGCTTTTTGAATTTCATTTTGATGAAAAAATAGTGGACATTGGTAGAGAGGTTCACATAAGTAGTAGGCACAAAGTTTTGATCTCCTTTTGAGCCTAGTAGTAGACTAGTAGTTGTTGTTGTTTTTATAGCCATAGTTGTTGACACATTGTTACACTTTAGATTGCAGACCTAAGTGACTTGGGAGTCAGAGTCACATCTCAATGGCTAGTGACTCGTAGCTATCAAATATTACTTGCCATCTTACACAACTAAGCAATGAGTGCATGCCATGAGTGAGTGAGTAATTATAATTTATCATATTTCCAATATTTTGAATGATGAATTGAGCTTTATAGCATAGGAATTTCAACATCTTGAGAAATTTATATAGATGGGTAATTTAAATGTTTCCCTTCTTTTTAAATAAATTATTCCCTTCTTAGTTGGAAGGGTAAAATTCATATTTTATATTTTTTTTAATGGTGATTTTAACTTTACACTTGGGAAGGGCTAGAACATTTGGAAGGGTTGGGAAGGGTTCAATTTTGAATGCTGCTTGCCAATGATATTTTTCCCAGTGTCCTCTTCATCTTATGGGCATTGTCCATTGGTTTTTACTGTGTCTGCTTTGGTGTCTGCAGGTTTCCATCATCCTGGTCGCATTGATTTGTACTGCATTGCATACCTTATCATCCAATGCATACCTGTTAGTTAACAGTAGGTCAACGTATACCGCGCAATGAATTGCTTCTGTATGCCATGAGTTTTGTAGAAATTTAGAAATTCATTTGAAACATATTCACCGCCTTTGTCTGTCCTTAGGATTTTTATGCCGTGTCCACTCTGGTTCTCTACGATTGCCTTAAATAGATGAACACAACTACATGCATCAGATTTATGTTTCAAAACATATACCCATGTTTTTCTTGAGTAGTCATCAATAAAAGTAAGAAAATAATTGCAACCACCAATGGACGTTGTCTGTATTGGACCACAAATATTAGAGTGCACAATCTCAAGTGGTGTGGCGCTCTGTATGACTTTCCAACTGGAAAAGTCTCTCTATGCTGCTTGCCATAGATGCATCCTTCACAAACTATGTCTGGTTTGTCAATCAATGGAAATCCTTTTACCATATTCTTTGTGTGCAACAACTTTAGTCCACCAAAATTCAGATGTCCAAATCTGAAATGCCATAGCCAGGAATCATCCTGAACTTCTATTTGAAATGCAGCCTGAAAATCAACGTTGTCATCTTCTTTCTTGTCGCAGTACACGACTTCTTGTTTACTTTCTTCCTTGAATGCAACTTCTGTATTTTCCGGAACTATCCTCAATGGAAACAAGCGATTGCTTGTCATTGGCACTCTTGCTATCAGCTGGTTGCTTGGACGTAAATATTTAATCACATAGTGATTATCTTCCATGTAAACTCTGTAGCCTTTCTGTATCAGCTGTCCAATACTCAATAAATTATGTTTCAGACCTTTTACATGGTAAACATAAGGTATATGCTTATGCTCCCCCAGTTTGGTTAAACTTACTAATAGTACCTTTTCCCAAAACAGTGACTTGGACATTATTTCCAAGTGTAACATCGGTTTGAAATGAATTATCTAGACTAGAAAATAAATTTAAATTACCAGTCATATGATTACTATAGCCTGAATCTAAATACCATATGTTAGACGGACTTTCTTGAATGGTATTGCATTCAATTGGGGATGCGCATGCCATCAACATTACACTCGACGAATTGTTGGTGTTCGTCGACTGATTCTGGATTTGCTTTCCTTCATCATATTTCTTATTCCTGCATTCATATGCATAATGACCAAATTTTTTACAGTAATGACATTGAATCTTTGATTTATCAAATCTGTGACCACTTGGCTGACTTGTGTTCCGGTTCTGTCCTCTACCAGGAACATCTGCAGGACTACTTCTACGTCCTCCTCTTCAGAAGTGTCTTCCTATGCCTCTGAAATTATTTCTCCCCCTGCCTCTTCCACGGCTTATAGACGTCTGTGCTGCGAATGCACCTTCCAATGATGTTTGAGTTATAATGAGCCTGTGTTCATGATTGATGACTGAACCTTGCATATCATCAATAGTAAACATTGTCATGTCTATGTGTTCTTCGAAGGTTACAACCAAGTATTCAAATCTTGGGGGAAGACTTCTGAGAATTTTCTCAACCACCCTTTGGTCTGTTATGGTTTCTCCATGAGATTTCAGCTGATTTATCAAACCAACAACTTTGGTATAAAATGAGTCTACTGAATTTGAATCTTTCATGGACATAGATTCAAAATCTCTTCTCAGAATTTGCAGCTTTGAATTCTTTACCTTATCCAAACCTTGATAAGTTGTCCCCAATGTGTCCCATGCCTACTTTGCGGTAATTGCTGCTGCTACTCTTGGAAGTATGCTTTCATGCATGGCTTGATGTATGTAGAACATAGCTTTTCCATCTTTCTTCCTATGTTCCCTCAGAATATCTTTCTCAGCTTGTTAGAGATTATTATATGCAGTTTGATCTGCAGGTTCTGTATAACCATTCTGAACAATATCTCAAACATCTTGACCTCTAAACAAAACCTTCATTGTTAGAGACCAATATTCATAATTCTTTCCTGTAAAAATCAGAGTTTGTAAACTCGACATATTTGAACCGAAAGTATAATCCATTTGATTTTTATCTTTCCTTAGAAAATTACTTTTGTCCTTTCAGGACAAGATTTCTTTCCTAAACTAGCTCTGATACTAGATCTTGGGAGAAACGGCAGCCACGGAAATTAACTTGAGTTACCATGCAGCACAACCTTATGTTTTCCCCTTTTTTACTTTTTCAAAACTTGTGACTTGATTTTCTTGTGGCTGAATTTACTGCGTGAAGAAATTACCATGCAACAAAATTACTGCACAAGAGTTACTGCGAAGGAGTAACTGCGATTGACTCCTCTTCACCTGTGAAGGTCTTTTACTTTGGCTTTGACCGGTTTTCACTGCAACATGAATTTGGTTGTTACCAACTCATGTGTGAACAAATTTTCTCTTTCGCGCAATGACTTTATATTTCCTAGCCTAAGGACTTAAGAATACGAAAAACACTTTTCACTGTGGTAACCTAGGATTAACTCTGATAGTGCAACACAAATATATTGTGAATCACTCACAATATTATATAAGAAATATAATAAACAAGATGTGTCTAGCACCTTCCCATAAAACTAGGAACTTGCGCATGAAAACTAGAAACTTTTACACACTAAAATAATTATGGATTCTTGATGTCTTTCACTCACAGTAAATGTAAACAACATTCACTCAGGTAAATATGGAGAAGATACGCGGCTAACTAGAACATTCATTCAAACATAAACTTAAGGATTTATATTTCATGTGATGGCATAACAAAACTTAAAGTCGTAAATACAAACTTGGTAAAAACGTAGAAGCTTGAGCTTCAAACTCTTCAGTGAGTTTTCGTTTTTCTTCACACTTCTTTTGAGTCTGTTTCTTTTCCATCTATTTTCTTCTCTGTGTATTTAGATTTACAATTTTATCCTTCATATAGAATATTTATGCCAACTAACCGTCTTAACATTTAATGACTACAATTACTCTCTACCTAGAAACTTAGCTTCAGCAACTAAATTTTACTGTCTTATATGCGAGAAATCTGAACTCTTTATCATGTCAAACTCTCTGGCACTTTTTGACCTGCTACAGACTCTAACAGAGTTGGCTGATTGGATTATGGATCAGCGAGTCATTAATATTTCCAACACCAGTTTGGATCTAAACCCATCGAGATTTATTAAACTTAAACAGCTAGAGATTTTTTGGTTTTATTTACTAGCAACAACCACATTAAATTAATAATGTGTTTTAATAAGTTTATAGGCATAGGCACACACATTTTATATTAATGTTTGTCCTTGTAGTATGTGGTTAAATTTACATTGGATATTCAGACACATTATTAATTTAATGTGATTGTTGGTAGTAACGGGGGAGTGCATAGACATATCTACAAAGTATTAAATAGAAAACATTAAATTATTTAATTATAATATATTATAAATAATATAATTTATTTCTTATCGTGTTATTTAATTAATATAAAACATTAAATTAAAGATAATATAGGTAAAATATTATTAATACAAGGTTTCCTTATAATATATAAGAAAAATAGATCATGAAGTTAATTATATACAATATTATTATTATATATATTAACCATGTTTTATGATTTAATAGCATTACAATTAATTATTTTAATATCCATTTGTAAATAAATTAATGATACCATTTTATCAATCACAATATTTATTTAATGTATCTCAATATTATAAATAATAAAACATATTAATTAATAAATATTGGATAATACATGTTAACTATACTTTATTATTTCGGTAAGAAGATAGGGGAGAGGTGGCTAGGGTTCAAAGGAGTTTGAGCTATTGCTCTAGGTTGGCAGGCTTCGCCTGGCCGTCGAGGCCATCTGGTTTCTTTTCGAGCAAAGGTTTGCTGGTCCACCAAGCGGTTTGGCCCCCTTGGGTGATTCCATGGCGGAGACGGGGCCTTCGGGACTCGTAGTTGACAGTGGGGTTGTTTCAGCTGAGATAGAGAAGCAGGCTAGTTTGTCCAATGGCCGGAAGCCAAGGGTGGATGGCCGTTTACTGAAATCCCCCACCATTCCAGTGATATATATCAGATCGGAGAAGGTTAGGGGCATGATCGAGCTCTGGAAGGAGAAAGCATTGATCGGGAAGTTTGTGGGGATTTGGCCCAAGGAAAGGGATCTGGTCAAATGGATTAGTAGTGTGTGGAACCCTAAAGGCCATTATGATCTACAACTCAAATCAAAAGGTTTTTTCACTATTATCTTCTTTAACCAGGAGGACCGTGATCGCATTTTGGAAAGTGGCCCCTATTTCTTTTTCTCAGCGGGCCTTTATCTCTGTCCCTGGAAGGAAATATTCAACCCTGAAACAGAATACATGACTGTTTCCCCTGTCTGGATTCACCTCTTTTCTCTGGCGAGGGAATATTGGGATATGGAAACATTGAAGGACATCGGCAATACCCTAGGGGAATTTATTAAGGTCGCTGAGCAAACCAAGGCCCAGAGGTACACTTCTTTTGCTAGGATCTGTGTCTACCTGGATCTCTCCAAGGAGCTACCAGAGGACATAAGCCTAAAATGGGAAGATGAAGAATGGATCCAACCCATAGACTATGAGCAGATTCCCTTCCGGTGTAGGCATTTCCATGAATATGGCCACTTAGGAAGGAACTGTCCCAAGTTGGTTTCAAAGACCGAACACATTGATCATTGACCGGAGGGAGCTTGGAATATTGATGGATTCACCCAAGTCAAGAACCGCAAAAGAAGCAAGGGTGGTGGGGCATCAAAAGCCAAAAAAGACATGGAGGTGAAGGATAACAGATCCAAAAATTCTTTCACTGTCTTAGGGGATAGAGAAAATGATGACAAACCTAAGGACAAGGCGAAAGAGGAGCAGTCAACCAAGGACACCAATGCCTCATAAAGAGAGGAAACCCAACAGATGGAAATAGTTGAAGAAGAAGAGGATGAAGAAATGGAGCTAGTTGAACTAGATCTGGATGCGATAGAAGATGAATGTGGAAAGAAGGGTAAAGTCTATGTCCCCAGAAGGCAAATTGAGCTCCTCCAGGAAGCAATCATTAAGGCTGGGGCTCATCCAAACCTTGGGATAGATCTAGACCCCCAAAAAGGAAACAAGAGGAAGTCTCCAGAGGAGAAACAACGCAGAGGAAGGAAAACAAACAAGAAATGCATTGCAGAAGGAGGAGTTAAGCTCATAGAATCAGGCCAATACCCAATGATCACGGCGGCCTTATATGAAGTATCCAAAGTTTACCAATGACTCTAATATCTTGGAATATCAGGGGGTGCAGTAACCCCAAGAAGTTGAGGACTCTTAACAGGAAAATTAAGTAGGAGAATCTGGATATCCTCTTCCTTCAGGAAACAAAATGTAGTTATGAAGGAATGAAAAAACTAAGAAGTAAAATCTAGAAAGGCAGCTAGGTCATGGCCCTGGATGCTACTGGAAAATTAGGGGGCATTGTAATTTTTTGGTGCCCCCAGGTGGTGGATCTCACAAACTGGCGCGCCAACAATTTTTCCCTCATGGTTGACTTCCAACACCTTGATTCAAGGGTGAAGGGAACTCCTGTTAATATTTATGGCCCTAGCAGCTTCCCTAAGAAGCAGGCTTTCATTGATTTCCTTAACTGGACCAAACACCAAGCAGAGGGAGACCAGTGGGTGATGAGAGGGTATTTTAACCTCATTGCCAACCTCGGTGAAAAGAAGGGAGGCAAGAGAGCTCTAGGAAAGTACCAAGAGGCTTTTGGTGTCTTCCAGACTCAAATCTCTTTTGTGGATATGGAAACTAGAAATGCTTGGTATAATTGGAACAACAAAAGTGGGGGTGAGCACCTAGTTGCCTCTCGTTTGGATAGTTTTTTGGTTTCGGAGAATATAGTCCATGGTACGGGTGAAATCATGGCTGATGTGCTCCCAGCTGCAGGCTCTGACCATTAGCCTATCAACCTTAGCTAGGATTTGACATGTTCCACTCTAAGGAAACCATTCAGATTTGAATAGTTCTAGATGGATCATAAGGACTTCAAAGATCTTGTCCATTAGTGGTCGCAGGAGCTGGTCCCCCCCATAGGTACTGCCATGTTCTACTTCCAGTAGAAACTCAAGATGCTCAAGACCAGAATTTGTACCTGGAACAAAGAAGACTTTGGTAACATTTTCGAGGACAAGAAAAAACTAAGTTTTGAACTTGATCTCCTCAATCAAAAGGGAATGATGGATGGATGGGACGAGGACATGCAGAAAAAAGAGAAAGAGTTATGGGGACAACTGGAGGAAAGAGAAAGACAAGAAGGAATCTATTGGAAGCAAAAATCCAAGGTCAAATGGCTACAGGATGGGGAAAAGAATACCAAGTTCTTTCATAATTTGGTGATCCAGAACAAGAACAATTCACAAATCCAAAAACTCAAAAAAATGGATGGTAGCAGGATTGAAACTAGAGGGGAGGTCAAAGAGGAACTTTCCCACTATTTTTCAGAGATCCTCAATGAATATGTCCATGATAGGGAGAGAGATATAGCTCAAATCACATGCTTAATCCATTTTACTGTCACTAGGGAAAGTAATGATATGCTTATCAAACCGGTCTCTCTTTAGGAAGTTGAAGAAGTAGTCAATCAGATGGCTCTGGGGAAAGCCCCCAGTCCGGATGGCTTCACATCCAATTTCTTCCACCACTTCTGGGATATGGTGAAGGGAGAGATAATGGAAATAGTTGAAGAATCGAGACTAAAGAAGGGGGTTTTAACAACTTTCAATGCGACATTCCTATCCCTCATCCCCAAGGAGATGGGCGCCGATATCCTGGACAAGTTTAGACCTATAGCCCTCTGTAATGTGATCTACAAGATTATCTAGAAATTTATCGCCAATTTTCTGAATTCTCTTCTCCCCTCCTTAATCTATCGGGAACAATTTGGCTTTGTGGAAGGGCATCAGATCCTGGATGGGGTCATCCCCATGCATGAAGTTCTTCATTCACTATAAAGCTTGCGACATCCAGGTATGTTGATCAAACTTGATACAGCAAAGACCTATGACAAATTAAGTTGGCAATTCATTTGCAGAATATTGGAAGCCTATGGTTTCTGCCAAGACCGGGTTGAATGGGTCATGGGTCTTATATCCTCTCCATTTTTTAGCATTCTTCTGAATGGAACCCCGACTATTACCTTCCAACCATCTAGGCGTATCAAGCAAGGTGACCCTCTCTCTCCATTTATCTTCATTCTAATGGCAGAGGGCTTGAGCCATCTCCTTCAGACCCAGGCAAAAAATGGAGAGCTGAGAGGCCTTCGTCTTTAGGATAACATGGACCCTCAGACTCACCAACAATTTGTCGCTGACACCACGCTTATGGGGCACCCTTCAGTCCAAGTAGCGAGAAGATTCAAAAAATGTCTGTCGCTCTTTTCCAAGGCCTCGGGTATTATAGTAAGCCCGGCCAAATCCTAAGACTTATTCCTTAATACAGCCCCAACCACTCAAAGGAACATCCTCCACATCCTGGGTTCCGCGAAGGGTTCCTTTCCTTCAAAATACTTTGGTGTCCCCCTAGGTATGCGAAAACTGAAACGAACCTCTTGGCTTGAACTCCTTGACAGAATGAAGCAGAAACTTGCAAACTAGACCCAAAGACCTCTAAACCTCCCTAACAGGCTTGTCCTATTAAAATCAATGTTACAGGCGATGCCTATTTACCTGTTCTCTGTCCTATCTGCTCCTAAGTCCATTCTCCATGAAATCCGAAGCAATTAACAAAAAAATTTGTGGGGTAGTCGTGAAGATAAGGCCAAATTTGCCTTGCTTAGCTGGGACAGTATATGTCGTCCCAAGTTAAAGGGGGGGCGAGGCCTGAGAGACCCAAAAATTATGGCTGAAGTCCAAGGTTTGAAAGTCTAGTGGAGGTGGATCACCCACACATCCAAACCATGCGCTCGACTATGGCACCTCAAATACAGATGTGATAGGCCCTTAGCCCAATTAATTCGCTACAATGAAGACCAGCATGGGATCCACCATATGGATGAAGGCTAAAGGTGGCCGACATCTGGTGCAACAACATAGGTTTTAGGAAATTCAGGATGGGAGGAATGCCAATTTCTGGGAGGACTCATGGAATCAAATACCATGGCTTGACGAAAACCCAATATGGACTCATATTCAAGAACTATCTAGGGCGAATGGCAGGATACAAGTGTACCACTTCTGGTAAGAGAGGATCATTAACAAGAGGAGGTGCTAGAATTTCATCGAAAAACCTGATCAGATAGAGGTGACGGACTGGGAGGCTTTCTAGGAGGAAATGCTTAATCAATGCATAAGGCTCACGGAGGGACAGGATGTGCTGAGATGGGGATACACAGACAGAGTGATATTTACCATCAAGGAAGCCTACAAAATTCGAATCGAGACTTGAGTAGGGGAAGATGAAACTTGGAAGAATATAGGGACCTTGAATTCATGACCCAAGGTTGGTCTCTGTGCTTTGTTGGTGGTCAGAGGTTGTATCCTAACCTGTGAGAATATTTGGAAGCATGGTGTCCATGGTCCATCCCAATGCTGCTTTTTCTCCCAGGCGAAAGAAACCACGATCCATCTTCTTGATTGTTTCCCTTTTTTCGTATCCATTTGGGATAAGGGGGCCATTGGATTTTGAAGAAGTGACAGGTAGAGAGCTCAGCCAGCTAGAACCCTAATGGAATGGAATCATTAAACCTTCAAAAATAGAATTATTAGAACCATATGGAATGCCTTACCTAGAATGATCATGTGGTGAATTTGGAAGGAAAGGAATGGGAGAATCTTCCATGATAAGCGTAACTGCATTGAGAAGGTCTAGCAGACGGTGAAGGACAACCTTCTCTCCTCCATCAGAAGTATGCAATGGCACGACGAGGACAAGCTCATTCCTGCAGATGAAGTGCACATTGGGGAATTTTGGGGACTCGATAAAACTCAAATGGATGGGCTTCGCAAAGATGACAGGATCCTTCAACCTTCTAGTCCTAAATTTTGGTCGGCACCACCTCCAGAGGTGTTCAAGCTCAACTTCGATGGGGCATCCAGGGGAAACCTGGGCGACACGGTCTATGGGGGATTATGTAGAGACTCACAAGTACGGGCGATTTTCATCTTTTTGGGGGCCATTAGCTGAGATACTAACAATTTCGCTGAGCTTGAAGGTATGTTTCAAGGACTGGAATGCCTGGTGCGTAGTTACTGCTTCCCTCCTATAATTGAGGGCGACTCCAACATCATGATACAGGTAGAAAGGCGGTTAGTGTATGGACAAGTTAGCGGACAATTTTCCACTAGTTGGAGGCTAGCCAGTCACCTCAACACTCTCTGTGACATGCTCCACGCCCATTCAGCTGTCTCTTTTAGCCATGTCAGAAGGGATGACAACAAGGCATTGGACCTCCTTAAGAATGTGGGGATGGAGGGTGAGATGGCACACCAATGGGGCCCTCTCAAGAACTTTGAAGCTGATGACTTGGCCCATCATTACCGACAGATGGTTGCGCATGATCTTAAGGGTGGGACATAGGTGGCATGCCCGAATGCTGCGGTAGTTAGGGGTGACAGATGGCGCGAGCACACCATGACAAGCCCCCATTAAGATGCCTGACCGTATCAATGTGGCAAGCGAGCGGATCCATCAATGGATGTCCTTGGGAATTATATTTTTCGTTGGAGCTACATGTGAAAAGATGGTCGGGGCTGGGAGTGACGGCTGAAGCGACTGGACATTCATTTTTGGCAGTGGATCCACCATGGGAAAGGGTACAAGGGAGATTGTTTGCATCATAGCCATGACGTTCTCAAGGTTCATCCTAAGACGGTTAATGATGCTACCTTTTCCTTTTTATTATGTGCCCCTCTGTTTGTCCTGCTTTCATCACTTGGGCTCGCTCTCTACTTCTCAGTTACGCTAGTTCTCCCTGTGGCCCTTCCACCTTGCTTGTGTGTGGCTCACTGTCTCTTCCTTCTCCCTTGCATTAGCCCCAATTCCCCTCCTATGGAAAATGGCCTCGAAACATTTGATGGTCAAGGGGAAAGCTCTTGGAGACTCCTCAACTGAGCAGGCCACTACGAAGAACCCTCGTAGGGTGACGCAGGCACAAATCCAAGCCCAAGAAGAAGCTGATTTCTTCAGAGACCATATTCCTCTGAACATTCATTGGGAAGTGGAAGGAAAGGCTGAGGATCTCTGGCATATGGTAAAAAACATGTCTAAGGAAGATCTCCACCAGGAGGTGGCGGACTGGGTTTTGGATCCCGGCACCACTGTGGGGTGCGCGGTAGCTTACGATCGTCTCCTAATGCAATACTGGGTCAATATGAAACTGGTTGGCCACTCATACATGGAACAGGAAGCGAAACAAGCAGGGGACGAGGAACTAGTTAAAGCCTAGAAGTTCCATAATGGCGAATGTCATTTGATCCACCAGAAGGTGGATATCATTGCCTCAAGGCTCGGGATTGCCTTCTATGCTACTGGAAAAGGTCCTGAGGAAGCTGCACGTCCGCGGGATAGCTGTGGAAAGTGTGGTAAGAAGCACAAGTGTGTCCTTTCTCCCTCTTAGCCTCTTGTGGTCTCTCATGGTGCGGCCTTAGTCCCGGCTGAAGCGATGGTTTCCAGCATGCCCTCGGCCTTCACGAAAATGGTTTGGCATCCCATGTCTGATTGTTTCTTCGTAGTTTTTTATTCGGCTGGTAAAGCTTAATGTCCATTTTAGTATTGTCTCAGTATGTAATATTGGCATCTTCATTGCGGTGTTTTTTGAGAAATTCTGGTTCTACGGAGGGGGTTTCCCCATCCTTGGTTTTGAATGCTATGGCCTACATGCCCGTTGAAGGTTCGAACTCAGTTCTCTCCCTGGAAAATGGATTTTTGCTGCCCAAGTCCAGCACTGTGCTGTGTCTCAACACGCCAGCTGTCTGATGGGCATGTTTTGTATCACTGCTATATAATGGTTCTCTATTGATGTAATATAGTTTCTTTATTTACAAAAAAAATATACTTTATTATTTAATAGCCTTACAATTAATTATTTTAATATCCATTTGTAATTAAATAAATGATACCATTTTATAAATCATAATATTCATTTAATGTATCCCAATATTATAAATAATAAAGTATATTAATTAATAAATATTGTATAAGAATATCATATAGTTTAGAGATATATATATTAATATTAGGAAACAATTCATGTAATTTATTTGGAATCTCCTTTTTGAAAAATTACTATATATAATACTTATTTATATGATCATGGATTATTTTTTATATATAAAGACTAATTTTTTAACCATTTCATATTTATATTTAAACATCTTTTACTTTATTTTTTATATTTTCATAAACAAAAAATCCAAAAAATTAAACAAACAAATTTTGGAGATGCACTAAAAAAAATTTAGGGTTAGACATAAAAGATGGATTAACAATATAGGTAATAAGATGGCCTACACTTTGGCAAAACCGCAAGTCTTTTTTTTCAAAACTTTTTGAAAATCAATAGATGCTTTAAAATAAACAATAAAACAAAATTAAAAACAAATTATACCTCACAATTAATCACATTGAAAATTGCGACCTCTTATGATTTATCCAATATATACATATTGTCTAGGTGAGTTGGCACACTTGCATAGGATTTTCTATTAACTACATCCTTAAAAGAGTATTTTCTATTAACAAGTTACCTTTATCCCAAAAACAAATTTGCAGGAATAACATGGAATTCATACCCTTGTCATATTTTAGTCACTTAGACTGATAATACAGTCGCTTTCTAAGTCATTCGAGGTTTTATTGTGCCATTAGGATCCCTCCTTTGTTCTATACTTTTAGTTTAATGGATTCATACCTTTGTCATATTCTAGTCACTTATAATGATAGTTGCTTTGTTATATAGGTTAATGATTCTGCTCGTTCTATATGTCTTGTTTAATGGAATAAATATAGTCAATAATTGTATTTATAGTTTAATAGTCTTATTCTAATGTGATCTTATCAAAAAATTTGAAATGTTTTTATAATTAGCCACTTTTTCTTAACAATTTTATTTCTCTAATAAATTACATACCTAATTAAATAAGAAAAAATTCAAAACATATTTCTCCATGGCTTACCACTTTTTGTTCTAGCAACTCTATTTTGTTAATAAATTTAAAAAAGGACCTACTACCAGGTTTTACATTTTCGATAACCAAATATGTGTGCTTAAATTGCACACTGTAATACCCCTTGAATTAATAGTTTTTAATTATGTTGGAAAATATTAACATTATTATTTTATTATTCTTTGGTAGGAAGGTCAAGACTAAAAAAAATTGTAATAAAACATTCCCTATCTAATAAAATATGCCGAAGGGGGGCAAAAGTGGATATAGCTGTTGAAAGAGTGTCTACTGACCCACAAGAGGAAAATGACAAGTGGCAAAGACCACTCAGTGAGAACTCAAGATGTAGGAGGCATCATCCCCAAAAATGAGGTTTGCACTCCTGGTTGAGTTGCTAAAGAGCAGGAGGCTCATAAATGAACAAGTCCTAGAAAAAATACTATTTAATAGTATGTTCATGAGCAACATGAGGCTAGCATTAGAAAAGGATTAACATCTGTATAATGCAAGAGATGATGCATTGAGATATTTTTATCTTGCGGTTCAGCAAACAAGCTCGAGCGTTTTGGAGCAAGTAATTTGGCTCCTCTGGGAGTTGGTTGGGAGGAACAACTTCTTCACTTTTGTTTTCCCAATGTTGGTGCCAGGTTCCTACTCTGTTTCTTATGAATAATTTTAGATGCAGTAGGATGTATAAGTGAAATGTTAAATTCCAGTTATATTTCCAAGTAGTACTGGGCATTTTTGGAATACCATTACCCATGTTTTGTATATCCTAGATCTAATAAGTATCAAAGTAGAATCTACTTTCGTTCTCAGTAAGCTCACTATTGTTACGCTTGAATGATTTAGAATATATGAATCCACATATAATGGATTGAATCCTCTATTTTTACACGGTATCGGATGTTCCTACTCTATAGTTCCCTTGTCAATTGATTCTATAATTCTACCTTAATTCTGCATTATGATTTTAGGTTGCGAAATGAAATTTTAATGCTTGTTTATATTTTAGATTTGAGTTATTTAATATGGCGGTTGAAACTGTTTTACATAGAGAAAAACTTTAATTAAAATGTACGAATCTCTTAAGCAACTTAGCGAAGTTAGTTAAATGTTATCGAATCCTGTTCAGATGGTGAAATCAAGGCATGGTTGTAAGCACTAAGATAGTTTCCAGATCCATTTAACTTACAGTGAATTAAACCCCCATATCAACAAGAAACTTATTGAATTGTCAAAGCTAAATGTTGATCCACAAAGATTACAAGATCAATGGTCCAGGTCTAATCCACATCTAGATCGACAGTTCACAAAAGTTACTGAAGCCCGATTTCTGCATCAAATCAGATCCACAATGAGGATTCAAGCCGGAAGGATCAACAATGCGAAAGGTAGATGTAGAATGCAGAAGCGAAAAGTCAAGAATTAAGTTAACAGAGCTTGAAATTTCCAAAGTTCGATTTTCACATCAAATAAATCGATGGTTAAAATTTTATCCTCAAAGAAGATCAACGAATAATATTGTTTATGAAGGTTTCATTGTGCAATCTGCAAGGATCATATCAACAGTCAAGACATATGCTATAATAAATCAACAACGTGGAAGGTATACTAAGCCAAGTTAACAAAATTTTGTGTTTTCTTCGCCCCCGGGGTCTTCCTGTGGAAGGAGGGAGGCGAAAAATGGGAAAAGGGTTAAGGAAAAAAGTTTTTTTTCCAACTTCTGAGGTTTGTAGCAGAAGATCAAATGCGGAAGGCAGGAAAGAGGAAAGCCAAAAGACCAAGTGATAATTTTATAAACTTTCCAACTTTCAAGGTCCGCAGCGGAAGACGGAAAGGTGAAAGTCAGAAGGCAGAAAGACGAAAGACCAAGTGATCATTTTATGAAGTTTCTGACTTCTGGGGTCCACAACGAAAGGCAGAAAGGAAGAATTCAAAAGGAAGAAATCCAAATGACCAAGTGATCATTTTATGAGGTTTTTGACTTCCGAGGTCCGCATCGGAAGGAGGAAAGCAAAAGGAAGAAAGGCAGAAAGTTGAAAGTCCAAGTGATCATTTTATGAATTTTATGACTTCCGAGGTCCACAGCAAAAGGAGGAAAGGAGGAAGGAGGAATTTATAAAGACCAAGCAATCGTTTTATGAATTTTTTGACCACCTAGGTTTGTAGAAAAAGTTGGAAAGCATACGACAGAAAGCAGGAAGTAGGAAGGAGAAAAGACAAAAGATAAGGTGGTCGTTTCATTGAGTTTCTATTTATGGATTCCACAGTGGAAGGAGAAAGACCGAAGGTGGGAGGAGGAAAGAGGTTTGAAGGACTTTGTCGCACCTCGGGTTTCCAATCTCTAGATTTTGCAGCATGAAGAATAATGCAAAATGCGGGATGTGAAATCAGAACTGCAAAATGGTTCTTGCAGAAGAACAATAACTTAGCTTTCTGAGTTTTTGTTTGGAAATCTATTCTATTTGGAAATAGGGTTGAATCTATGTTTTTTTGAGGAGATGATGATAATTTCATATGACCTATGTTATGCTTCAAAATCTATATTTTGTTTATACTACTTCATATCATATAGGTATTTGTCTAATTTGTTTGAAGATACATGGCTATAGAATTTTTGTATGTTTGAATTTTGAGATATGTTACACACTCTATCTTAGACAATGAAATTATCGTCTAGTAAATGCTTCACTAAACAAAAACCAAAGAATTGATCAAGCACACAATAGTTGTTTGGGAGTTGTGTCATTAATGGTTGAAATGATTAGAATCAAGGTTTTATGGTTTGCCACTAAGAATTTTCAAATATTTAATGCTTACGTAATAATAGTTATGGGTTATAATTTAAATTTATAGTGTATTAATGATAGTTTATTTTTTATGCAAGAGCATCCTGCTCTCCATTTCAAATTCCAAGTTTAATGCTAGATCAAGCCTAGGAAGGGGTCTACACATTTTGATTTAATAGTCCCTAGACTATTGAATCAATCCGCATTCTGTTTGTTTTGGATAGGGAAGTTTTATCATGCATTGTAGTGGTTTTTTTTTAGGTTATTGGACCACTTAGGGATGGGGGTAACCGTTTAGATTAAATAGCTAGGTTGTATAGGTTGAAAGGGTTCCAACTTTCAGAAGAAAACTACGTTTTGCAGAGAGGTGGATAGACCTATTTATTTACCGACTTGTAAATATTTGAGGAGGCTGAAAGAGGGCCAAGAGTTTTGTAATTGCTTTTATTTTCCTAATAGAACTTAGCCATGTGTTCTAACTGTTGTTAGTCTAGATGTATGCATTAATTTGAGCATTGTAGTTGTGCAAAGCGATTTTGGCATTTTCATTAATATTTGTAGATTTCTCTTTGATTATTGGTTTAAGAGTTGGATTTTGTTGAAATTGTTGAAGGATAGGGTAGATGCGTGCATAGGATTACTAGACTCATCAACTGAAGAGTTTGAAATCCCAATTGATCAATTCTTTGATCAAATCTGTGCAGAACACAAGTTTTTTTACTTAATGAGTTTTTGCAGAAAACCGACGGTGGAGATTGGATCCACAGATGTAGATTTGAAGGTCTAGGAGGAATCCACAACTAGAGTTGTGAGGGAGATAACATATCCGCTAAGGTTTTGGAGATCCACATAAAAAGGAAAATCAATGGCTGTGGTGAAGGCCGCAACGAAAATATCTAACGGTCAGAAAATATTGTGGGGAAAGAATTGCGAGCGGAAAGTTGTGGAGGTGCAACTTTGGGAATTTAGAATTCCACATCCCCTATCTTGCAATCCAAGTTGCGGAGGAGGAGTTGCGGAGAGATATTTTGGTAAGTCGATATCCTGCATCCCACATCCCACATGCGGAAAGGAATATGTGGAAACGAAGTTGCGGAACACTTATTGTGGAAAGGAGAAGGTGGAAGGAAAAATGCAGGAAGGAAATTTTAGTGTGGAATTTGGCGTTTAAAGATAAATTTGGAGATCTTTCCAAGTGTAGGAAGCTAACGATACTAGAGGTGCTGATTAGGTTGGTTTTCATCCTAATTCCTGCACCATTTGTGGTATAATAGCAAGGAGAAGCTCATGTCAGAGAGGAATCTTGCAATATTAATTTGCAATTTGAGTTCAGAATGTTGATTTCTAACCAAAGGAGTTGAGAAGGACATTATGGTATGGGAACCCTCACAACAGAGTGTTGTACGAGATGAATGCAAATTGCAAGCCTATAAAGAGCATAGGAAGTTCTCAAAGCTTCTCTGTGAGACCAAGAGAAATGCCAATAGGTCAAGTAGGAGGAATCTTGATGAGCTGTTGAGAAGGTAGGCTTGTTTGCAGTACATCATGAGTGTGGGAAAGCTCATGGAGGTGGTATGGAAGGTGGCTACTGAAACTAATCTAAGGGTTTTAAGAGGAAGCCAGAATAGAAAAAGGGAAGATGCTAGATCAAATGGTGTCAATAGGATCAGTCAAAGCAAATTTTATAGAGAGGTTGTTGAGATGAAGGAAAGGATTAGTAAGGTGACTGACCTATTGCATGAAGAAGCTATAGGAGGTCAGTATTATGTATGGAGGTTTAAGAATAAGGTGCAATGTCCTATAAAGAGCTTATGTGCCAGGGATCTCAAGCACAAGCATAGTGTTTTGATGAAGAAGGAGGAAAGGCTCAGGGAAGCTGAGCATGAGGAAGTTCACGTGATGTGTGAACCTGAGCAAGGTGTGTACCTTGAAGAATAGAAAGAGGATGCTAATACAGAGTTTGTTTTTAAAATCTTGGACATGGAAAGGTGTTCATATCAGTGTGAGATGGGAGAAGAGGATGTTGAAGTGAGGTCTACTGAGGATCTCAAAGACTATTTTGAAGAAATAGTGCAGCATGAAAAGATTGAGGAGGAGGCATCTGTTGAGGATGAAGTGCCTTATGTTTTTCAAACTGATAATATGTCTTTAACTGTAGGTTACGTAGGTTGAATAGAAGGATAGTAACTGAACATTTTCCAACAGTTTGAAGAGGATGAAGATGAAGGTAAAATCATGGACATGTGGAATGTCTATATTTTACATATCTATTTGCTAACTTTGTTATAGGTATTATGAAAATGGATAGTTGAGATGGTGAATGATGAAGCATAATTTTCTAAAGGTAGTAAAATTTCCTTTCATTTGCTAAAGGAAAATGCAGAGGACAAAATTGTCTTGAGAGACAATATGATAGCTCAAGATTGGGTCAAAGATGTTGAAAGGCGTGACAATGATGTTATTGTAATGTGGAAATGGAGGAAGTCTTTGAACGTTATTTATAATTCTGAGAAAATTAAGGTCACAGTGGAGGAGGGAATCCAAATAGGAAAATTTCAGCAAAGAAGCAGACTAGATGAGGACATAGATGAGTTATGACATCTCATGCAGAGATATAAGAGGAACAATGAAAATGAGGTTCAGAAATTTATTTGGAGGACTGTGGAAGACTGGGAAGTTCATTACAAGACTAATGAACAGTAGCAGTTACAAAACAAAGTCTGGGATCCAGGTATATTATAGCTGGAATACTATGACGTGGAGGTCATATTTATTTTTCCTGGGGAGTTTGATGCAGGAGAATCTTGCTCTCCATTTCAAATTCCAAGTTAAATGCTAGATCAAGCTGAGGAAGGGGTCTACAAATTTTGATTTAATAGTCCCTAGACTATTACATTGTAAATAACTTATGTTTTTATGAATATTCTATATAGTGATGAGCCATTCTACTTATTCATAGGTTGTTACAACTGTAGGAATAATAGCGAGTCGTGACTCCCTACGTGAAGATCAAGATGCATTATGTTTGTTTTGGATAGGGACATTTCATCATGCGTTGTAGTGGTTTGTTTTTATGTTACAGAACCACTCAGGTATGGGGGTAACCATTTAGATTAAATATCTAGGTTGTAGAGGTTGAAAGGTTTCCATTTTTCAGAGAAAAAAAAAAAAACTATGTTTTGTAGAGAGGTAGACATACCTATGTCTGTAACGATTTGTAAATATTTGAGGAGGCTGAAAGAGGGCCAAGAGTTGTGTGTATTTGATTTTATTTCCCTAATAGAATTTATCCATGTGTTTTGAGTACCGTTATTCTATATGTATGAATTAATTTGAGTAGTGTAGTTGTGCAGAATGATTTCGACGTTTTCATGAATATTTGTAGATTTCCCTGCAATTATTGGTTTAAGAGTTGGATTTTGTTGGAATCGTTGAAGGATAGGGTATATACATGCATAGGAGGACTAGACTAATGGATCCAAGAGGTTGGAATCCATATTGATCAATTTTTTGATCAAATCTGCACAGAACACAAGTTTTCTGACTTAACAAGTTTTTGCAGAAAACAAACGATGGAGATTGAATCCACAGATGTAGAGCTGATGGTATTGGAGAAATACACAACTGGAGCTGCGAGGGAGATAATGGATCCTCCAAGGTTTGGGCAACTTGAATAAAAATAAAAATCGATGGCTATGGTGAAGGCCACAACGAAAAGATCTAACTGTCGAAAAATATTGCGGGGAAAGAACTGCGGGCGGAAAGTTATGAAGGTGAAACTTTGGGAATTTGGAATTGCGCATCCCACATCCCGCAATCCAAGTTGTGGAGGAGGAGTTACAAAGACGGAATTACAAAGAACAATTTTGGAAAAGAGATATCTTGCATCCCGCTTGCAAAAAGGAGGATGCAGAAACGGAGTTACAAAACGCCTGTTGTGGAAAGGCGGAGACGGAAGGAAAATTGCGGGAAGGCAATTTTAGTGTGGAATTTGACGTTTAAAGCTAAATTTGGAGATCTTATCAAGTGTAGTAAGTTGAATATCATGGAGGTGTTGGTTGGGTTGGTTTTGTTCCGAACCCCTGCACCAATTGTTTAAACGTATAAATAGCTACCTTAATTTAAACATGGATTTTTCCAGGAGGAAAGGAAATTGAAATTTTTAGCTTGAAATTTGACCCAAAAAAATTAATTTTGAGTTAACCAAATTACATATAGAAATTATTAATATTGGTAAAACTTATTTTCAATGATATATA
>LPNX010332747.1:1425157-1438700 GCA_001517045.1 Pseudotsuga menziesii
CATTCCATCCGTGTTAGCTAGTGGTTTGCAATTGTCTATGGAAAAAATAAAACTCAATAAAAATAGATTAAATTTTGTTATAGCCTACATAAAGCTCAATAAAAATAGAATAAATGTTGTTATAGCCTACTTAGGCATCCTTTTGAGGATGGTAGAGATTTGACTACTTAGAAGACTCTATAATCAAGTTCTATTTCAATGAATCCAAAGTGAGGATGAGCTTTACCAACTTTGCAAGAAGGAATACTACATCTCAAATAGGTCATGAAGGACATAAATTCAAGCCTAAATACAAAGTGAGGATGAACCATTTTTTATTAGCTAGATGATAAATTGATGATGCTTGTTTTGTGGTTAAGCTAATTCCTTCAGTATCGGAGTTCAAAACCAGCTTCTCCTTCTAAAATGGTACCCATCTCTCTCTTGGAGTTGCACATTTGGGCTTGAAAAGTAAATATTTGAATAATGCTAAGCCAATATAAGAAAAAGAAGAAATTGAAAGAAAGCAAAACCTTCATCATTGAAGGAAAACTCACCTCCTACCCTTCGATCAAATAGAACGGTTTTAGTAAAGTAAGACAACAATTTCCGTTATTACATATATCATAATAACCACTTACATTTAAGTATACACCTATCTTAAAAAAACCTATTAATAAAAATTATGGTGTTTCTCAAACAATGCTTCCTAAGGACCCCCGAGCCTGTTCCTGGTCTTCTTGGCTAAGAACTGGGTGGAGAATGCAACTGTAAAACCTCTCTCACCTGACTGGTTCAATTACCACAGTAATAACAATATGCTCTTAGCAGTATGATATTCAGCTTAAAATCTACAACTAGATCAATCTCAGCATTTATCCCCTCAAACACATTCTAGAATCCCCTCCATTGAATTTTTCTTGAGTAAATTCATTCACCCTGAATGGTCACTTCTCTAGAATGAGTAGCCTCGGCTCTCTTCAATGGGAAATTTTATAGAGATGCCTAGGTCTTCTGGGTCAATTTTCATTAAATGAGCCACCTGCTCTGATTCCACTTTCTTGGCGAATCATGACCACAAATATAGGGAAGCTGCCACCTGCAATAGCTGGAAGTGGTTTCAGGATGCTACCACATGTTAGTTTTCTCTCCACCCAATCTCCTCCACCAATTGACCAGTAAACAGTCTTTTAACAGCTCTCCTAAGCTGTTGTCTCCTCATTTATTTATTTATAAATAAAATATTCTTAATTTACATTAAATATTCTTGACCCCACTGGGTCATCAATTACAACTTAGCATAAAATTTAACACAATGTTCCTCAAATAATATAAAATTGTTTTTTAAAAAATTGGGGCATGTGACATACACACCCACTTAAATTATAACATCGTCCTCAATGTTATTTATTCCTTGTCCTCAGAGTTCCCTGAAACAGAATTGGATATGCATCCCGCATATGACTTTCCAATTCCTAGGTGGCTTCCTTTGGACTAAGGTGCTTCCATTGCACCTTCACTTGACCAATGGTGCGGTTCCAAAGTGTGATATTCCTCCTCTTGAGGATACATTCTCGTTCCACCATAAAATCTCCTTCAGGTTCCACATGTAAATCATTCCAGTTAATAACATGAGTAGCATCATGCACATATTTCTTTGATACAGAAATGTGAAAAACATTGTGACTTCTTAAATTTGGTGGTAAGGGTAACTGATAGGCTACCTGTCCAATCCTAGACAGTATTTCAAAAGGACCACAATAACGAGGTGCTAGTTTGGCACAACTACCCAACCTCAAAGAAATCTTTTTGGGTCTTACCTTAATGAAACATGTTCACCTACCTAGAACTCTTTTGGAGTTCTTTTAAGGTCTGCTTGACTTTTCTGTCGATCTTGTGCAATTTTCAGATTACCTTGTACCTGCTTTACAATTTCTTCCATTTCTTTCAATAACTCAGGTCCTAATACTAACCTATCCACCGGATTACTCCAAGACATGGGAGTGTTACATTTCCTTCCATAAAAATTTTCGAAAGGACTATATCTAGCTGAAGCTTGATAATTATTATTATAAGCAAATTCTACCAGGTGTAAATAATCTTCCCATTTACCTGGCTGTTCTTTAACATACATTCTTAGTAAATATTTCAGTCTATCCATCAGTTTGAGGATGGAAGGAGGTACTGAAATTTAACGTAGTATTTAATCCTTTGAACAAAGATCTCCAAAAGTTACTTGTAAATTTAGGGTCTCGGTCTAAAATTATGACCTTCAGTATCCCATTTAGTCGGAAAATTTGCTTTAAAAATATATCAGCTATGTTTGCAGCTTTATAAGTAGTTTTTATAAGAATAAAATGGGTTTCTTTACTCAATTTGTCAACCACTACCATTATGGAGTCATTTAAGTTCTGATTTTTAGGTAGTCCAGTAACAAAATCAAGACTAATTATCTCCCATTTCTAGCTAGGAATGGACAAAGGATAAAGTAATCTAGCTGGATGCTGATGTTCAGTTTTTACTTGCTGACATTCAAAGAATCTAGCAATATATTTTGCCAGTTCAGTCTTCATGTTTGGCCAAAAATACTCTTTTCATAACATGGTTATAGTTTTCTGATAACTCAGATGGCTTGAATAAGGATTTTTATGGATTTTGTCTAAAATTAATAACTTAACCTTAGGTACATTAGGTACATATATTATGTCTTTATACAGTAAAACTACTTTTTCATTCAAGCTATACCATGTACTTAAATTTTCTATTGGATTTTCTTTTTCTTTTGCTTGTAACTTTAGGTAATTTTCATCTTGTTCTAACCCTACTTTAAGCTATTCTTCCAGATCTGTTGTATAAGTGCTGATAGCTGCTGTAAAATTCAGCTTTGCATTCCTACTTAATGCATCAACAACCTTATTTTTTTTCCCTTTAATGTGTTGAATTTCGAAATCATATTCACTTAGAAAATCTAGCCGCCTAGCTGGTCTAGCATTCAAGTTAGGTTGATCTAACATATATTTTAATCCCTTATTATCTGTCATTAAAATAAATTTTCTTCCAATTAAATGATGACGCCACATCTTTAAAGCATGTGATAGCAGCTAATTCCAAGTCATAGGTTGCATAATTCTTTTCATGAATTTTTAATTTCCTAGACTCATAAGCCAATACTCCGCTTAAATCGTCATTGCAGGTGTCAGTACATACTATAAAATATTTATTTGGATAATCTATTCTTAAAATAGGTACGCTGGTTAATAAGGTTTTTAACTTTTTAAAACTATCATCACACTTCTGATTCCAATCAAATTTCTTTCCCTTTTTCTGCAAAGAGGTTATCGGATTTGCAATTCTCAAAAACCCTTTGATGAACCTCCGATAATAACCAGTAATCCCCATAAATGATCGAACACCAGTTACGTCTTTCAAAATTGGCCAATCTTCGATTGCCTTTATCTTTTCGGGATCCACCAAAATTTCTTCTTTAGTCACAACATGACCTAAGTACTATATTTTATCTTTAAAGAAGTCGCATTTACTAAACTTTGCAAAGAGTTTATGATCTCGCAACTCTTGCAAGACAATTTTTAAATGTTCTTTATGTTCTTCTTCATATTTCGAATAAATTAATATGTCGTCGATAAACCAGACCACAAATTTATGCAGATATTTATGCATTACATTATTCATTAGACACATAAAAATAGTTGGAGCGTTAGTAAGGCTGAATGGAATGACGACAAACTTGTAATATCCATATCGATTCCTAAAAGTTGTTTTAAAGATGTCTTGATCTTTAATTCTAACTTGGTGATATCCAAAGCGTAAATCAATTTTCGAGAATACCGTGGCTCCATGTAGTTGATCAAAAATATCATCTATGCGAGGTAGTGGGTATCTGTTCTTGATAGTCATCTTATTCAATTAACGATAATCTATGTAGAGTCATAGAGTTTTGTCCTTTTTCTTAACAAAGATGACAGGTGCTCCCCAGGTAGACACACTGGGTCGAATATAATTCTTGTCAATAAGTTCTTTTAATTGTTACTTAATTTCACTAAGTTCAAGTATGTTCATCTGATAAGGGGCCTTTGAGCTGGGCACTGCACCAGGTACCATCTCAATGGTAAAATCTAATTCCCTCTTCGGAGGCAGTCTCGGAATTTCTTCTGGAAATACATCTGCATATTCCTTTAGAACTGGTATATCCTCCAATTTTATTTTATCTATGTTGTTTATATTTTCTTCATTGGTTACTGTTACTGCATAAGCCTTACAACCTTTCTTAATAGCTCTCTTAAGTTGCAGAGCAGAAATCTGCCTTACAGTTGTTTTCCTAGCGATTCCCTTTACGCTTATTATTTTTCCATCATTATTTATACAAGTAAAGGTTTTATCATAGCAATTTAAGACCACCCTATGCTGCTTTAACCAATCCATACCAATTATTATGTCATATGAACCTAGAGGCAGTACATGAAGCTTAACAAAAGTTTCAAATTGATCCATAGTTAGTGGACAATTCTTTACAAAACTAGTTACCTTTCTCTTTGCACCAGTAGCTAACTGAACTAACCAAGAACTTGCAAACTTTTCAATAGGGAGTTTACACTTTTCTACCAAGTTAGGAGAAATATAGCTTAAACTAGCTCCTTGATCAATTAAAATAGATATGGATGTTTGGTTTATCTTACCTTCTACTTCCACCATGGAAGTTTGATAGTCTACTTGCCGATTCTCCAAAGCTGCATTAATCCTGGCCATAGTCCTCGCTAAATCTCCAATAGTCAGCTCCTCCTATGTTGTGTGGATATTGCTGACAGTATTTTTCCGATTGGGACAGATTGAGGCAAAATGTGGACCATTGCAGTCCCAACACTTTACGGGTTCTTTTCGTTCAAATTTCTTTATGTAATTACAATGATTATTAGTAGTTTCTTTATTTTTTTTATTGTTCTGTGAATTATTCTTATTCCCCTGGAAATTCTTATTAGAAAAATTTCTAGCATTATTATTTTTAGAATTCTGATTAGGCACAAACTCTTTCTTCTTTTGATCATAATTATTATTCTTTTTGTCCTTCCAGTTGCCATACTCTCCTTTTTCTGATTCTGTTCATCACAGAAATTTGCTTTCCTCATAGCTTATTCCCGGGTTTTTGGATTTTCATACTCAATCATATCCTTTATGTGATAAGGTAAACAGCTGAGAAACCACTGTACCTTTGTATTTTCATCCACAAGGTATGGCACATACGTAAGTAGACTTAAAAACTTATTGTTCAAATCTTTCATAGTCATTGTACCTAGTTTTAGCTCATATAATTCTTTAGCCCTTTCTTCATAGTACTGTTCAGATAAAAATTTCTTTTTAAAGTATTTCTTGAATGTACTCCAATTTATGTTCTTCTCTCTTATACCTTTCACTCTCTTTAAATATTGCCACCATATATCAGCTTTCCCTGTGGGATTATAAATAGCCATCCTAGCCTTTAATTGGTTAGAACATTTATAAATCTGGAAGTACTTCTTCATCCCAGATAACCAAGATTCCGCTTCCTCCCCCTTTTCAGTTTCTCCATTAAATGTTGGTGGCTTGATATTCTTAAACTCTCCAAAAATTTATTCATAAGCTTTATATTTTATTTTCCTAGAATGGTGGTTATCCTCACTACTATCACTAGTATAATGAGAATTACGTTGATCACCAAATACTTCAGAAGATGAGCTACTTTCATTTTTAATCTGTTTAGTATTTTTATACTTATGTTGGTAACTTATATCTTCTAAATCAAATCTTTTACCCTTCCCTCAGTCTAAAATCTTTCTATTAGGATCTGATTCAGCTCCTCCTGAGCTCTTAGAATCCTCTCATTTTCTTTTTTAATAGATTCCATTTCAGATTTTAATTCTTTTACTATTTGTGAAAGTTCCAAGGAATTATTGGTTATGTCTTCTTGTATAGGCTCTCTTTGTAAATTATCTTGTTCAGTATAGGGAGATTCCTCTTTCACATATTCCTCCAATCTTTCCATACCTGTCGTTAAACTTAGAAACAAATTTCTCTATTGATAACATTAAAAGAAAACAACATCAGCAAAATGATTTAAATTCACTATTCCATTTAAGCAAGTTGAGCTTCATCAAGGCCTAGTGTTTGAACCTTGTGCTCTGATACCACATGTCATAACCCCAAAATTTCATAAAAAATTAAAATTTTTAAAGTGACATAAACTGTCTAAAATCGCAGTTTAGTAACTGCTAGCGGTTAGCGAAAAATGAAACAGTTTAACAATTTGTAACGATTAGTTTCAAAATACAGAAAACTAATACAACTTTAATTTTTATAAGTTATGTAAAAATGACTTGCTTTTAGATTGCTTCTAGCTATACTAATGATTTACTTTTGTCAAGTAGGTGAGAAACCACCATTGAATGATCATTATGCTAACTTAGATGGACTCCTATTTCTTATAGGTTCAACAAGTAAGCGAATGATCAAGTAGGAGTTTATTTTGTATGATAGAGAGAAGTATTTCTTTAGCCTGATAAGATGCTAGTAAATAAATTGATAATTATGATGAAAGACTCCGATGAGGTAAGGTAAATTCCTTAGTTGTTTTGGATCTATGACAACATTTATTTTTAGGCCATAATGACTTTTATCCTTAACATCGTAAATGCCATTTACGAGAATAAGTACTTCCAAGGTTCCTTTCTGTCGTAAGATTATAATACCTAGTCCATTATAGATTCTTTTAGTGAGCATAAGGCTCATGATCCTGACATATAAAATACTTTCACTGTATCATGATCTTATTGCTATTGTCATGTTTAATACTCAAATGTACTTCTTTTTATGTATGAACATAATCCTATATTTTTCAATGGGAAAGCTTACATTGAGTTATTAGTTTTATTAAGAGAAACTCTTGCATATAATTTGTCTTCAGTCACCTTGAAGACTCTTTCATTATCATCATCAAGTTTTAAGTGGAGAAGTTTAGAGCCCTTCAGTTTACAAATAAACTACATATTTCTACCTTAACTCTTCCCTTCTAGTCATGAAGAATATCAACTTCTTTGATTGTAAGCAGTTATGCTTATGTTCTTGCACTGCTAGAAGTCAAACTATATACTTCAATTTCTAGGTTATCACCATGATACAAGTGTTACCATATAATTTTACTTGTATCCTAAAGTGGATTTACTACCTAACAACTATTTCTATGTAGTCGAAACTAAAGGTAAAAACACATTATGAGTTTTGCTCTTATACTATACTAGATCTAATGCATGGTTTATACAATAGCATGATTTTCATTTTAAGCAATATTTAGAACTAGTTAAAGGATCGATAGCGAAGTTAATTCAATGAGAAAACGTAAGAACATTATACCATGGTCGATGCATGGCTTCCATTATTAGCAATGATAGAAGTCCTTTTTATAATCAATTTGCAATGATATAATTCCTCCCCGGTGTATGCAGCGTTGACATTAGAAACGACCCTCGCATGGTTAAAAATTTGGGAGGGCATGTGGTATATTCTCCTCCATGCATTGGTGACTTAAAAGAAGTGAAACCCTACTTCTTTGGCATTTTCTTTAAGGGTTTGTTTCTTGTCAGCTGTGCTGAGAAAAATTTTCGCAGGATTTTTATTTTTATAGTTAGCAATGTAACTGGTTATATTTTATTACAAGAATTTTGATGTATTTGGTTTTAATAGTAGAAAGGGTTTCAACCCTTTGATTCTCATAGGCTATAAGCCTGCCTGGATTTGGGATTTATAATGCACATATATAATGATTCTTAGTTTATTTTGTTTGTTATCTACATATACATTTTAATTGTTACTACTCTGTAAGTTATATTTACTTTTAAGCTCTATAAAGAAGATAATAATAATTTCTAGAACTCGGTTAAAGGAAAAAATATAAACCCTACAGTGTTAAGAAATTCTTGTTTCTACTTATAGTGTTTTTGACTTTGTTTTTCAAATAGAAAATAAGAATGATGATATAAACTTACAGTTAAATTTTTGATACCAAAAACAAAAAAATAGGAAATCTTGCATAATTTTTACAGTCTCTTACCTCTAAATTATAGTTAAGAAACACTTGAGGTTTTCATTGACTATCAGTACTTAATATACCAAGATTATAAAAGAATCATTTGATTCTAGTTGTAACTCACTAGTCTGTAATGGTAATGTTTACAAACAGTTTTACTAATTCTTTTTCTTTACATATTTTCTTAAATATTAGTTTTCTTACCTTACTTCTGTTAACTATGATATTTATATTTTTATCAGTTAACTAATACTGAAACATTTATAATATTTACTGCTTCTTTTATACCTATTTCTTTTTAATTAGTTTGTTACAATAAATTAAAGCAGTCAATACTCAACACTGATAAATTTAGTATAAATTATAAACTTTGAACTAAGTTCCATCTATTGTTCATAATCAAATAAAAGAATCATTTCATTTATCTAAGAAATCCAACTGTGCTAGAGTACGACCTGATTTCAGGTGTGGAAAAACACAACCTGGAAATTTAATTTCTATATGCTTTAGTAAATACATACTCATTCCCATTTCTGCTATAATCTATAATTTTACTGAATCTAACATTTCACAGTTACCTTTCATTTAGAAACCCTAAACATTTAACATGCATGTAATAGATAAACTAAGATTTACTTAACTAAGACAATAAAAAATAAAATAGAACCTGTTGAGGACAAGACGAAAACAGCTTAAGGAGGTCATTCCTCCCTACCAATCTCCTGGAGAGCACTCAAAAAACACTTCCTCAGGACCCCCGAGCCTGTTCCTGGTATTCTTAGCTGAGAACTGGGTGGAGAATGCAACTGTAAAACCTCTGTCACCTGACTAGTTCAATTACCTCAGTAATAACAATTTGCTCTCAGTAGTATGATCTTCAGCTTAAAATTTGCAACTAGATAAATCTCAGCAGTTATCCCCTCAAACACATTCCAGACTCCCCTCCATTGAATTTCTCTTGAGTAAATTCATTCACCCTAAATGATCACTTCTCTATAATGAGCAGCCTCAGCTCTCTTCAATGGGAAATTTTATAGAGATGCCTAGGTTTTTTGGGTCAGTTTTCATTAAATGAGCCACCTGCTTTGATTCCACTTTCTTGGGGAATGATGACAAAAAATATAGGGAATTTTCCACCTACAACATTTGGAAGTGGTTTGAGGATGCTGCCACATGTCATTTTGCTCACCACCCAGTCTCCTCCATCAATTGACCAGTAAACACTCTTTTAACAGCTCTCCTAAGCTGTTGTCTCCTTAGTTATTTATTTATAAATAAAATATTCTGAATTTACATTAAATATTCTTGACCCCACTCGATCATCAATTACAACTTAGCATAAAATTTAACACAATGTTCCTCAAATAATATAAAATTGTTTTTTGCAAAGTTGGGGCATCTGACATAATATTAATAATGAAATAAAGAAGGAAAAGCTCCATCCATTATTATTTATTACTAAGAGATAATAAATAGTATAATACCTATAAAGGTCAAATTAGGTACTAGCTAAAAGTTCCTAAGTTAAAATATTAAAAGTACTAAATTAAATAAAAACGGTTAAATCAAGAAATGAAACATTTCTTGATTTAACCGCCCCTTTGACTGAAACGTTTGTCTATAAATTCTCAATCCAAGGAAAGGATTGGGGTTCTAATCTATATTTTGGGAGTCATTATTCTTCCTGTTTATTTCTCAAGTGAATTATTGGAGAAATTTTTTTCCTAAAGGGATAAAGGAGAACTGATCCAGACCTGATATACCAGCTAGGAAACCTTACCTTAGGAGCTCTAAGCTACTTGGATGTTGGAACTAGCTCTAGGGGATTCAGATTGAAACCAAGAACGATTTTGGGTCATGGTTTGGTGGAACGTGGTAGTTTCGGGTCATGGTTGGGTGGAACGTGGAATTGTTAATGCTTGTTATTTGAGTGTGCAGGTTTTATCCCTTAAGGGAGCATCAAGTTATAGGTATGAATCCCTAGAATGCATATTCCATTTTTCTAGGATAAATGTTGGATATGTTAGGAAAATGATTGCATTACATTTCCTAACACTATGTGCTTGTTATCTGTTATAATCTTCTAGGGTTTTCATTTTAAATTATAACCCTAGGCTGTAAGTTATTTTGTATGTTAGATTTATCGAGGAGTTATTCATTTAGTTTACTTCTGCAATTTTAATTCATGTACAAATATTTATCAAGGGTGTTGCACCTTGTTTTTACTTATGTCTTATTTTTAATTAAACTATGTTTCTTACAAACTAGGTTTTATTTCATATCTTTTACCTAGCTGTTCTTTGCCCAATATAATCTACTGACATATTTCATTTGTGAGAAGAGCCATGTTCAAATAATTACTAGTTCAGATATATGTTTCAACTAAAACCTAGATTTAATTTGGTATCATCTAATTATATTAACAAGAAAACTAATCAATATACTATTAGTATATAACCAGTATTCTATTGGTATGTGTGTGTGTGTATATATATATATATATATATATATATATAGACACACACACACACACACACACACTAAGATTTAAGAAATAGAATTATAAATCTAATCTAAGCACACATTATAAACATCCCATACTAAATCAAGATAAAGACTAGGGAAGACCCTTCAAGGTCTGTATAATAAATTTACGATAAATACCAACTCATTTCCATTAAATTAAACATTTTACATAATCAGAATCATATGCCATAAATCAAAATAGTCCCATATAATACTACTCACAACCATCGTATAATAAATAACTAGAGTAACATTACAATATCAAAAATAAGAAGCATGTAAGTGCAACAGGGTCATAGGATTCAATCCTGTGGACCCTCTATTTTCCCAAATTGAAACCTTTACATTTAATAAACCCTCATTACAGTACAAGACCTTAGATCAAATCCTGAAGGGTATTTATTATTTTATAAATACATGGTGTATTATCTACACACAAACTGTAAACCAAACCCAAAATCATTACACAGAGGTCGTAAGACCTATACAAATCCTTACACTATAAATCCATGGCCACGGCCTGGTATTTAACCAACATTAACTAAATTAAAACCTGTTACAAGCATTGAAACTCTGTCAACAAAACGACCTATAGCAAGGATTCCCCATGTAGGGTTTTGTACCCATGACTTATATTCACTTTCCATTTACACATTAATAATTAAAATAGTATGAATGCACCCATCCAAGCTATCACAGCTACCATGGAGAGCGCTCATGCCATTTACGGCATGGCCACAACTATACGCTATCATCATTTACATTCTTAATACTAATAAAAAAAATGGAAGAAAATATACACAAACCATTCACGAAGGAAAATGCCACATAAAACCCAATTTTAAAAACAAAAAATCACTATAAAATCATATACACAATATTTATAAAGTCATAGTCAAGTTTACACAGTCGTGCCAATGGCCATGGCACCATTGCAAGAAATGGTGCTTCCCTGGCTTAAAGTATTAAATCCCATACAAATTACAAAAAACATGTGGAGCCTGTTAAAAGAAATAAGGTTCCCATCGCTGCTAACAGCTCCACTATTTTTAATTAAAAACTAAAATCTTTGTAAACCTGTGCCCAAAGGAAAATTGAAAACCCCATAGTTAAACCCCAACCATGATAAAGTTCAAAACCCAACACTAAGGCCAAGAGGGACAAGTAACGACATTGTTAGTAGGCTTACCATAGAAGTAATGATTTCCAATGACTTGTTTGCAAGTTGTGAACCCAAAAATCCTCTCCCCAACCTTGTCACCTGCAACCACAAAACAATTCAATTAATAAGAAGTATGATATCCATAGTAATCAACAACCAAAAAACAATGCTGTGAAACTAATCGACACCATACCTTTCGTTAAAATGGAATTGTCCCTCACATCTTGTGTGGAGATGAGATCAAAGAACAAATAGAACGAAATGACCAAGCCCATCGTGGAGCCAAACCCTATGTTGGGATGCCAATTTCCCTAATGCACATTAATCGAGCCAGCCTGTTTTCCACTATCACACCCTAAACCCAATTCCTTATAGCTTTCCTGTGCTGCATTATCGAATTCCTCCATGGTATGCTTGGTATTAAACCCCAATGTGTAATGGTTTAAACTATATAATATATTCTCCACCCCAAATGGATACAAGGTCAACATATAACATATGTATTGCATACCTTAGGCTCTAAGCCTTAAAACGTTTGCTTGTCGATTTCATTAGGTTCTAAGCCAAGGACCATGGCATATAAAATATGCCATGGTAATTTTGTTTTTATAAAATCAAGAATCAGTCTTTAACCAAGGCTATAAAACTGCCAAGAATAGTAAAATATATGTTAATACTTTTAATGAAATAAACATGTAATACAAATAGGTTAAGATATGAATTGTCGATAAGTATTACATAATGAACAATAAGTGTCATTTATAAGTATTACAAAATGAACATAGGTAGGATATTGACCTTAATTTTCATGCAAAGACAGTAAGAATGATAATATCAACCATTACTTGTCACTAGCCACAAGTACGACTACTAATACTCGAATGTCTAAATGCTCTGTAACAAGTTTTTGCTGTTAAGTATAATATTCACATAAATTGGGAGATGTGCCTTATTTCAATAGGACTAAGTAAACCGTTATACATGTAGAGACTCTTACTTCTCACGCATTACATGGGAGAAATAGTCTCGCCACTCCACCCACTTCGGTTCCAGAAACAAAGTTAAGTTAGAATCAGATATATAGCATAAGCACATGTAAAATGATAATGATAATGAAGTACATAATCAAAGTATATAACATACACAACAAAGCGTAACTATAAAAATATCTTAGTAATCAGCATTACAACACAATAATGTAAAACACAATAATAATCGTAACTGAAAGTAAGAAGGTATAACATAAGAACAACTTATAATGAAACAGTGGTACACTTAGTGTACGTTATATTCTGCAAGTCCAATAATGTCTACCATAGGTAGTTTTTACTAGCCTAATAAATTTTATATTTTTTTTTCAATTTTTGGGGACATTACACCAAAGGACCCATGTTGGCACAAAAGCATAAACGCTTTATTGATGGGCACACATTATTAAAAACTATGCATGGCTGAAAATGTGTGTGCACTTATAAGAACACATGCACTTTTAAGAATGCACGCACACTTTTCAGAACACATTCCTTCTTTTCAAAATGTGCACACGCTTTTATTACATAAATGAAAAAAATTCAGTATTTTGGCCAAATTTTTGGTCCTAAATTCATATGTTTATGCTCCTTATATTGTTGGAAAGGTATTTTTGAGACTTGCAACATTGTGGTGAAATGTTTTCCATGATTAAGCACCAATTGTCCTATTTAAAAAAAAAAACTAAATATATGCCTCTTTTCTTCGAATTCTTCTCTTAGGAATATTTGAGAGAGAGAGAGAGAGAGGGCGCGGGGGGGGGGGGGGGGGGGGGG
>LPNX010332747.1:1438812-1500027 GCA_001517045.1 Pseudotsuga menziesii
GAGATATAGAGGTGAAGGGAGTGATGGTGAGAGAGAGTTTAGGAGGGTGGAATATAGCAAGACAAATAAACAGGGAGGGGAGGAGTGAGGTAGTGAAGAAGGTATTTTGATAAACAGAGTGAGGGAGGAAATAAGGCCGAGAGAGGGAGAGAGAGAGAGAGAGAGATGTAAAAAGAGAGGGAGGGAATTAAAGAAGGACCAAGGTGAGGGTTATAAAGAGATATATACAAGAAAGGAGGTAGGGAGAAAGGTAGGATGAGGGAGAGAGAAAGAAAGAGAAATGAGGGGAAGGATAAGAGTGAGAGAGGGAAGGAGTAAAGGATGGTTTAATACATAGTAAGAGAGAGAGTGTGTGATAGAGAGATATAGAATAAATGTGGGATGAAGAGAGAGATCAAGGTAATGAGAGAGAGAGAGAGAGAGAGAGAAGGTGAAGGAGGGTGGAATAGATAGTAGGTTAGGGAGGGAGTTAAATCAATCGTGAGAGAGAGAGAGATAAAGGTCGAGGGGGTTGGAGGGAGGGAGGGAGAGAGTCGAGGGCATGGAGTAAGAGAGTGAGTGGGAGGGAAGGATGGAGGGAAAGGGAGAGACAGATAAGGGGAAGGGTTAGTGGGATGGAAGAATAGAGTAAGGAGTGAGGGAAGTAGCAATGGAATTTGTGTGTGTGTGTGTGTGTGAGAGAGAGAGAGAGGGGGGGGGGGAAGGAATAAGGAAGGAATGAAGAGAGTGAAATATAGATATAGAGGGAGGGAGGGTGAGAGAAAAATTAATGAATGAAGGGTTGGGGAAGAACAATGAAGGGAGGGAGGGAGATGGAAAGAGAGATTAGAGGGAGAATGAGAAGTTGAGTGAGGGAGGGAGAGGGAAACATAGATTATAGGTAGAATGAGAAGTTGAGTGAGGGATGGAGAGAGAAGGATGGGTGAGAAAGGGATGGTGAGAGAGAAAGAGAGAGTCAAGTTAGGGAGGGAGGGATGGATAGAGATGGGGCTATATAAAGAAAGAGAGGGAGGGATAGATGGTGTAAGAGGGAGGGGGAGATACATATATAAGGAGGGGGGGATGGATGGAAGGAGTAAATAAGGGAAATTAATGCATGGAGAGAGTGAGAGAGAGGGAGAGGGAGAGAGAGAGAGAGAGAGAAAGAGGGAGGAGGGGAGCGACAAAAGGTGGGCGAGTTTAATAACAAAACGAGGGAGGGAGGGAGAGGGAGTGTGAGAGAAGGTAGTAGGAATATGGAGAGAGGGATTTAAAGAGAGGGAGAGAGTAGAGGGGATGGATGAAGGGAGGGAACGAGTTGGAAACATGGACGGATGAAGAGTGAGGGAGGGAGAAAGGGAGAGAGAAACAATGATACAACTAGAGGGAATGAGAGAGATAGAGAGAGAGAGAGAGGGGGATATTGGAGGTTAGGGGATTAGAGAGAGAGAGATTTGAGGATAGGGGTTTAGATAGGGAGAAAGATATTAATAGAGATATTGTGGATTAGGGGTTTAGATATAGAGAGAGATTGAAGGTTAGGGTTTATAGAGAGAGAGAGAGAGAGAAGTTGAGGGTTAGGGGTTTAGAGAGAGAGAGACGTTGGGTGTCAGGGGCATATTATTGAGAGAGAGTGTGTGTAACAAAAGCCAAATTTAATTATTAATATAGGTTAATTGATGTAAATTAACTAAGAGGTGACTTAAAAAGTCACCTCTCTTCCCCATTTCCAGTATAAATTACCGAGGCACCTATTATGTAATTCATATCCTACATTTACAAAATATACATTTCCTACATTACGTTCTTCTTTCCATATTCCTTACTCTTCCATTGGTATCAGAGCCTCTTAGCTCTCGACACCAAGCCACCACCACTCCCAACTCCCACCTCTGTTTTTCCCACCTCCTCTTTACCTTCCCTGTACTCCACACCACTACCTCACCATGCCTTATCCATCCCCCTCTCCCAATTTTTTTCGTTGCTCCACTCGCCCACCACCCCTCTCCACCTCCAACCTTTGCCACTACTCCATGTCGTTGCTCCATTCACCTTAATTCACTGTTGCTCAATGCTGCTACTCCCTACTCCATTTTCCCTCCCAATTTTCTATCATCGCCTTCCCTAGATTCCACCGCCTCCTTCTCACCCTGATACCATCGCCACATACCCATTTTTCCCTCCCCTATACTCGTGCCCATCCTTCACCCCCGCTTCTACTCCATCCTCCATCCCGCTTGCTCTATCCTCCACCCCACCTCCACTCCAGCCTCCTCCCTCCATGTACGCCTGCTCCCTCCACGCTCCCTATTCCCTCCATGCTCCCCATCCACCTGCTCCTTTCCAACCGCCTTCTCCCCTCCACACTCTCCATTCTCCTGCTCCCTCCATCTCACTTCACCTCCATCTTCCTGCTCCCTCCATCCACATTCCCTCAACCCTTGCAATCGTCGATGTCTGGTCCTTAAGGCAGCCTCCATCTACATCCACGTTGGTTGTTAATTCAAAAAAAATTAATACTTTAATATTAATAACAATTACTAATATTATCATTAATTATTTATTAAAATAATAATAATAATACATAGTATTAATAACATTTATTAATATTATTATTATTTATTTAAAAAAAACTATATTATAACAACAATAATTATTATTATTATTACTTAAAAAAAATCGTGGCGAGCTGGCATCATATGTCGAATAAAAATAAATTGATGTTCAACACTGAAAAGATTCCAGTAATCACCAAATCAATGGATGCTCGGTTCGATCAAATCAGTGAGAAGATTAACAAAAACTACGAGGAACTCCAAGCAAAGATTAAACAAACCAGTGACAATTTGACATCGAATTGGACACAAATCACATCATGAATAGAGAATAGCTTCCTCACTCTACAGGAAGACCAAAAGAAAAACTAGGCAGTTTTAACCGCAATCTTGGACATATTACAAATTTCGAATGACCCATAACCAAACTCTCCCAGAACACCGGAGTAGCTAGACCCTCTATTCAACATGTCGCTCTCAAACTCATATACACAAGGACGTCAAATACGGGTGAAAGTTGAGTTACCCAAATACGACAGGGATGAAGGATAGTGCATAGCATGGATTAAAAAAGCCAAGGAATACCTAGACATCCACAACATCCATTATGACAGTGAGAAAATTAAACATGCCTCCATGCATCTAGAAGGCATCGCTTACAACTGGTACTTATAGTGGAATAATACTCCGAGAATATGTTCTTACAACTGGGTTAGCTTCAGGAACGACCTCATAAAAATATTTCAAGGCGTTGAAGAAAAGACTTCTTTTCCAAAATCACAAGGTTACAACAAAAAAATAGTGTCGATGAGTACACCTGTGAATGGGAAGCACTGTCAACTCGAGTCCCAGAGTTATCCGATGACCAACGACTACAAACCTAAATACACGGTCTAAAACAACACATCCACGACGAACTAGAGTTACACAACATCTCTACCATGGACTATAATGAACATAAAATAATAATTAAATAACTATTATATAATTAATAATAACTATTAAAATCAACATTAATTATTAATATTAATACATATTGATATTAATAATTAATAAATAGTTATTAGTAAACAATTCTAAAATGACACATCCTTTCATGGATAGTATCTAAAGTTCCTTTATGATTAATATATATATATGGCACTCTCTTTGTAATCTATCATCATATCTATTCTATCATCAATTTATATACTATTATGGCTTATTTAATATTCCAAGTCTTTTGGTAATATTATTTGTGTAAGCGAATAATTATTAGCTTCAAGTGGTATTAGAGAAAAGTTACTATTCAAGCTTCTAGGGCTTCCCTAAAACATAGGACCTTGTCCTTAAAAAATAAAAGGTAAAAGCAAGCCCCCCCCCAAAAAAAAGTAAAACAAAAAAGGGGCAAAAGTGAAACCACACATGGTTTCTTAATAAGTGGGTTTGGGTTTGAATATAAAAGTGCAAAATAATTACTAGTAAAGAGAAAGTGAGATTTGAACTTAGGTGGGGAATGTAACACTCATTCCTCCCAACCACCCAATCTACTCACATTTTACAAAACTTAAGGGAAAATAAAGATTTTATTATATAATAATTAATACAATAATTAATTATTATTTAAAAAAATTTATAATTATTATTATTTATAATAATTATTTTTGGAAAATAAAAAGGTTATTTAACCTAACGAAGAATACCAATCCCTTTATCATCGAAAATGTTGAAGGCTATCTATCGCAGAAGAAACCAAAGGAAGACCATCTATCATCGAAGGAGTCAAGACCATGGAAGTTGGTCTGCAAGTACAAATAGAGAAATTAGAAGCCAAGCTAAAGCATTATCAGAGAGACAATGAAGAGTTATGGGACATAAATATGAAATCGAAAATGTTGATTAAATTACACAGGATGCAAAAAGAGCGCAAGGAACAAAAAAATTTCGATCAGAACAATCATATAGAAAAATTGTCGGCCCAAATTAAGAAATTAAAAGACGAAAATGATTTCAATTAGAGACAAAAAAAAATCAAGATATAAAGAAAGAAGTAATTGATTATGAAGCAAAAATAATACGCTTGAACAAAATCATTAACGACAGAGATGAAGAGCTGACGCACATACGACATAAAGCAGAAGATCAATAATCAGTGGTCGACCAGTATCAACAACAGATAAAATTTCTTCAAAAACAAAATAGCGACTCTAAAAAGGAACACGAGTTGGAGATTGCAAAGAGTAATAAAACAATATCCAACAGCTCTGGAGAAAATTTTAGATTAAGAAATCATAACAAAACCCTGATTACAAAAATAAAAAAATAGTAGTAAGACGGAACACTCCGGTGAAGACTTAAAAGGAAAAATACTGGAAAAGCAAGAAGAAAACCAGTGTCTAAATAATCGTAATCAGGAACTACAGAATCAGATCAAGGATTTAGAAATTGAAAAAAAATTGCAAGAGGAAAGAATCGAAAAGATTCAGAATCATAAACAATCTATTGGAAAACCAAGAAGCACAATCCAGGAAAATGCATCCAAAAATCAAATCAAGGAAGTGAAGACAAACCTCGTCGTATTCCAAAAGAAAGAAGAACAAACAACACCTACACCTTACAGACATTCTAATTATAATCGTCAATTTGACCAACGACAGGGTCAAAATGAATATTCATAGAAGACTTATGTGGACATGCAAAAATATCGACATACCAAGCAACAATTGAGTTGAATTGTCCCACAAAACGATCTCAGATCTCTGTTAAAACTAGATCTCGGATGGACCATAGCAGATACGATGCGACAATTCTCTTGGGGAATCCGTAATTCGTATCAGCTCATCTCCTCAAATGTAGCAAATACAAAAGGGAAAAAATTCCTAGACGATAGATTAAAATAAATGAGACATACAATACATCTTTGAGAACAAAGATTCCCTTAAGGGGAAGGAAATGTAACGAACATAAAATAATAATTAAATAACTATTATATAATTAATAATAACTATTAAAATCAACATTAATTATTAATATTAATACATATTGATATTAATAATTAATAAATAGTTATTAGTAAACAATTCTAAAATGATGCATCCTTTCATGGATATTATCTAAAGTGCCTTTACGATTAATATATATATATATATATATATATATATATATATATATATGGCACTCACTTTGTAATCTATCATCATATCTACTCTATCATCAATTTATATATTATTATGGCTTATTTAATATTCCAAAAGATTTTGAATATTAAATAAGCCACAATAATATATAAATTGATGATAGAGTAGATATGATGATAGATTACAAAGTGAATGCCATATATATATATATATATTAATCTTAAAGGCACTTTAGATACTATCCATGAAAGGATGCGTCATTTTAGAATTGTTTACTAATAAATATTTATTAATTATTAACATCAATATGTATTAATATTAATAAGTAATGTTGATTTTAATAGTTATTATTAATTATATAATAGTTATTTAATTATTATTTTATGTTCATTACATGGACGAAGCATGACGTAAAGCCATGATTATTGAAAGGAAATCCATTCATACAAATGTCAAGCAAGACGACTCCAAAAAGAACCCCCTCTAATCAGGATACACAGGAAATCCAAGGTATACACCATCTCAACTTAGGGAAGGAACAAATCCCAGTTTAGAGGCCCAGAGAATAAATGAAGGAAAATGTAAGTTCTATGGAGATACTAAGCAGAGCTAGAAGTCAACGAACCAATTGAGAATGATGCAAATATCCAACAAGACTACCACCCAGGAATCGAGGACGACTCCCCACAAATCTCATTAGCTGCTATTACCGAAATATCCCAACCACAAACATTGAATATTAAAGGACATATAAAAAATAATAACGTCACAGTTCTCATCAACTATGGAAGTGCACATAACTTCGTTAATGTCAACCTTGCTAAAGTATTTAACCTATTTATTCATACAGTACCTGACATGAAGGTTATGGTAGCAGATGGAAAGAATATTGACAATGTGGGGAAATGTCACAAGGTTAAGTTACAAATGCAAGAATATAACTTAGAGTCATATTTCCTTGCGGTACCACTAGGATGAATTGATGTAGTATTAGGAATATAATGGTTACAAACCTTGGGTACATACTTTGGAAATCACCAAGAACATTTTATTGAATTCCATGCATTTGGGAAAACACACAAATTATATGGGTACCAACCACCTCCAACACAACTGGTTACATCACATCAGATGGAAAAGCTACGTTGGAAAGATACACCAACGTATATACCTCAATGTCAAGAAATGAAGATTCTAACAAGTGAAGAAGATATGGACAAACAACCAGAGACACAAGAGTTAATTCAAAAACATCGCAAGGTGTTTCAAGAGTTACCTATGGCACTCCCAAGAATAGAAAAACTGAACACATAATCGAAATAGAACCAGGGACAAAACCTACCAGTAACAACCCATACAAATATCCACATCAGAGACGTTGTGACAGTTCACGTAGTCTTTGTTGTCAAATAAGCTTTGAGGACAAAGCTTCCTTAAGGGAAAGGCAATGTAACAAAAGCCAAATTTAATTATTAAGCTAGGTTAATTAATGTAAATTAACTAAGAGGTGACTTAAAAATTCACCTCTCTTCCCCATTTACGATATAAATTACCGGGGCACCTATTATGTATTTCATCTCCTACATTTATAAAATATACATTTCCTACATTACGTTCTTCTTTCCATCTTCCTTACTCTTCCAAAGAGATTATGGGTTATGAGTTTAGAGAGAGATAAATATTGAGGGTTAGGGTTTTAAAGAGAGATAGAGAGAGTGGGGGGGTAAGGGTTAGGGGAATTTAAGACATTTTGATCTCATGTATGTGGTTTGATGTATCCATATGATATTTTTGTTATGTATTTCATTGTATTGATGTGTAGTTGTATGTACTAGAACATGCTTTAGATGGTAAGGATATATGTGTTGTATTTGTTTGATAGGTTATATTGGTTGTTGATGTAATAAGTGACAATTTAGGACCTCATTGGTGATGTTATAGACAAATGCATTGGATTTTCTAGGGACATGTGTGAACATGATGGTTTTAAGTTGTTGGACCTGAAGGTGCACTTGTAAAAAATTATGAAAGAGGAGTGGATTAATGACACAAAATACATTGTTCAGCAGTGAGACTATGGCTTGGTAATATACATGGACATGTAGGTGTTGTGACCGATTTCAAGGGAATCGTTCAATAAACCGATGACCATGTCATAAATTGAATGATTGTTAGTGACTAAACTTAAGAAGACTCCACTTGTGTGGTATAGAGTTCAAGCATGGGTATAAATTCCCTAAGAAGCCGATGCCATGTTCTTTGTCTAACAACTTGCACTATCACTAAAATCGATGAAGCAATATAATGGAGATATAATCTACATGAAAAATAATATATTAGTACTATTTTCAATCTAGGATATTGGAAACATTAATGAACAAAACTAGATACTACATTGTATTAAAATGGAAGTTACAATGTAGGGGTGAACTATGGAATCACCAATTTGAATCTAGAGACCTATGGTTTTCGAAATCGCTGCAACTTATCTAAATGATAGAATGTGTGTGTGACCAGGAAGAATCATAAATAATTTTACATGTGACAGATATTTGTTTATCTCCCAAGAATATCCAACACTTGAATAGAGGGATATTAGTGTCTAGGGATTGTTTTGTGGATCATGGTTTCCATCCATGAAGAAGGATTATATTGTTGGTGATGCTTGGTCTTATTTATATGTGTATAATGATGTTTCATCACCACTGGGTGTCCAAACTAGTAATCATATGTTGATGATGTCATCATAATTAGTGAGGAGAACCTCCACAATGGTTGTCCCTGGTGGGTATTCCCTAATGGGAGGGGGGGGTCTCAAGTATCATTTGTTCAATACATATTTATTTTTCTGCACATAACATGGGGCACTATAATGATTAATGCATCAATTTTCCACATTACCTACATGGACGAGTGGCTTGAGAGTAGTTAAGATCATGTCTTAAACTTAGTGGTCGAGTGGTATGATTAGGTATGACAATGCTAATTCTCCTTGGTATCATATGGGTGTGATTCCTGCATGATGAACACCCATGAGGCTACACATCCAATGGTTCTAGTGCATTTGGAGGTGATGCTTCTGGTGGTAGTGTCCTTTGTGCTGACACATATGTAGTGACATATTTGATGGAGGTTTTTTCTTGACAATTAGGAGGGGTTATTTTAGCCACATGTGGTGTGAGGTTAATGTTCACCAATGTGTCTCAAAATCAAGGAAGATCGGCACAATGATGGGTATAACGCCCAAATTGAGAACATATGGTGCTTCATGGTTAGTTTTCAATGACTTGGACTTCATATTAGTATTAGGGATAGATGAAGTGGTTGACATGCTCCCTGCTAAAGTGTTGGGGGAATTGGTTATTCTAATAGGGGTGCTAAGAAAATTCTTGAGTTCTGGAATGGTGGGGAGAAGTTAGTAGCATTTCTTAGTTTCCAACATAGAGAACATTCTAGCATGACTATAGGAGAAGGATAAGTACTTAATACTACTGGGCATTTCAAAGTTCTTCTTTTATGCCTTGACATTAAATTTAATGAGTACTACTGGTGGTTGGGTAACATGTTATTTTTCTTCAACATGTGCTATTATTGGTGTGCCTGTGACAAAAATAAATCCAAACTAATAATGGGATAATTTATTCAAATCCATCTATTGGTAATGTGGTGTGAGGTACCACACAAGTATGCCTAGAGTGACTCTAGCTAACATGATTTGAGCCATTACTGACATTCCTTGTACTCCTTTGGGGGGATACAAGAAATGGATATGAAAAATAGGTAGAACTTATAGGTTTAATGTTTGGTTTATTCCATCAATACTAGGGAGTAATAATGCTAAAGTGGAGGGGGATGGTGACTTATGTTCAGAGGTTCATATAGTGCACATGATACCATCGTTAGAAACATGGATCTCTGATGGAGGGCCCAAGTATTTCCCTATCAAGACTGAATATTTTCAAATGTCTAGACCAATATGAACATAATAGGGGGAGGTTCTTCATCATATGGTGGGTAGTACATTTTATGGATTTGTATTGGTATGCAGGTCATAATATTTAAGTTCTTTGAGGGCCACAATCTTCCCATTATGAGGGAACATCATGATGCAGAAAACTAATTAGAAAACTAACTTCATGGCGTACTTATTACTACATCCCAACTGAATGTCGTATCCCATATGTGCATTAACTACCTCAATATCTAAAACCACAATTCCCCCCTTATCTCAATGGGGAAATTATGGTATATTCCTTTAAAAGGTTTTAATCATAAGAGGAAATTTGAGGTCTAAAATGGGCCTCCTAAGGAAAATAATAAAATAATAGTTAAAATAATAAAATAATACTTAAAATAATAAAATAATAGTTATTAATTTTGGAGGAAGAATGAAAAAAACTAATTTTTTGTTCGTCTTTTAGACATATCTCCCTGTGTTTTTACTCAAATTCTGAGCAGGAGAGCTCGTTGGTTGCGGAATTTAACTATCATCACCATCATCATGTTTTTCAATTATTTCTTGTTTTTGGGGTAGAGGGGTCCGTCAAAATTATGTAGTGTTGGTACTCATTGGATGCATAATTAAATTCTGCATCCAACGAGCTCTCCTGCTTCAAAATTTGAGTAAACACATAGGGAGATATGTCGAAAATACGAACAAAAAAAGTAGTTTTCTTTTATGACAAATATGTCAATTCAACCATTATGGTTGACTCATTTTATTGAAATTCTATTGGTTCTTGAATTCCAACTCACAAAATTTATTGTTGGCGCGTTTTCCTACAAGGCCCATTTTAGACCCCAAATTTCCTCTAATGGTGAATGATCCTAAATGTTTCCAAACATGAGTGGGAATTGCACAAGTTGAAGCTCCTTCATTGACTATGCATTAATGGATGAGGGTGTTCTTAGTTGTGATAGGAATTTGAAAATTAACTAATGAGGGTAGTAGAGGTTCACCTATATCAAGGTTGAAGGTCATGAATCATAAGGGTCATCAAAACCTAATGCATTGAAGAGAATTTCCTCTTTTTCGAAGGGAAATATTGGATAAATTCTAATTTTGACATGGTGGACAGTGACTAAGCTAGACCATCCATGATAACGTAATTGTGGGAATATTTCATGTTAGGGTTTTGGGTTGTCCACCTAAGTAGTTATTTATGAACCCTACAAATATGATAACCATTTGGACAAAGAATATGCAAAGTCCCACCAAAGGTGGGAGGTAAATATTTCTGTTACAGGGATTCAAGCATGCCATACCCTTTGGGATGGGCTTGGAGATTTACTTTTTTCATGTTGACGTCAATATTTTGAATGGTTCCATCACTTCAGGAGAATGGATATTATTTTTGAGTAACTACCTATTGATTGGAAAATTATTGTTTCAACATAGGTTATCGGGTTCGTGATGCATCATGTACTTGAGGAATATTGGCCATGGCCTAATTCTTTACTTCCAGCATTTGTTTGCAGTCAGGAACAATAGTGTTTCTACTTTCCATAGTATCCACACATGGAGCTTATGGTAGATGTTGGTCATAATGTTTTCATTATTTCCTTTTTTTTCAGAGGGGGAGGGGGGGAGGGTCGCCCCTCAATCTAGTTACTTGTGTTCTGGTTATGGTTATGGGGATTTTCTCCCTATGCATTTTATTGGTTTATCATGTTCTTTCATTTATTCTTGGCTTAATTTTGAGGATTCAAGGGATTAGCCATATTAAATTCTTAAAACTTTGTGTGTTGCAAAGGAGAGGGATATACTAAATTCACCCCCATTTGAGGCATGGGGGAAAGGCTAGGATAACCAAAAATGGGAAATATAGATTATATATTCTTGCAAGAATATATGTGTTAGGTTCTTTATATAATGTGGATGTAGGACTTGATGGTTCCATTTGTAGTGGAAAAACAAATGGTTCCTAGATAGAATTTAGGTGGGTAGGATTATATTGTCCATAATATAACTAACAAAATGGAGGATTTCGTTCAGTTTTTGATGCGCTAACATAGGGGGTATTGATGGATATTGGTGTGCCATATTGAGAGGTGCAAACATTGATTGTTCAATAACGTTTCCCTTAATGGGAAATAGTCCTAATAATCCTATCAAGTAAATTTTAAAATACTAATGGTGTTGGGTTTAGGGAGCTATTCCAAGGGGTGAATGGAAGGATGGTATAAACATACCCATATTGTGAATAAATCAGATCAAAATCTTAGCTCTACTTGTAAATCAATTTTGAGGGAGTTGGATTCCTTTCCAAGTTTGTTGATGGAGAGGCCATTCATAAATTTCATTGGAGGTTAATGAAGGATTTTTATTTTTAGTTTTAATTTCAATACAATCTAATTCTCATCTATCTACCTATTCTCTCATTTCTTCTTCTCCATTCCCCCATACTCTCATGTTGAGGGAACACTTGTTGGAGTGGTGCCTGCGTTTTGCTGAGTATATTTGATGCCCAATATTTTATATATGATTTATGGATCTGTAATTGCATGTACATATGCTATGTAATTCGAAATATCATAAATACATGTATGAAGGCTTGCATTCCCATGCTCTTGAATAACTAGTTTTCATGGATTTGGATTCAATCTTGAAGTGGTTCTATATCAGATTTGTATGAGGGTTATTCTCTGATTTTTATTATTTTATAACAGAAATATATTATGTATTACGATTTAATTTCTTTTCCCTATTTTTTGTCTCTAGAATCCAAGAAATTCATATGTGAAATGCTAGCAATTCCATGGTATTAAATCACTAGTTTTCATATATTTGACTCCTATACTAAATGAGTTGTATACAAGACTTGTATGAATACTTTTATCTGATGTTTAATATTTTTGGTGAATAAATTTTTATGATGTATATGTTCTATATGTGTCACATCCTGATCTTAACCTTTAACTCTACCTTTCATATGTCAAAATAGAGCTAGTTATGCAATTTCCCCATAAGCAATTTCCATGAAAGTAGTCATGAAAATGGTTCACTTTATAATTAGTTTATAGATATAATACCCATAATTAATTACATCCCCCTATTTATTATATTCATCCCCATAATTTTTTCTCAAACTTGGGAGGTTCGTACTGCATTTGGAAAGCCAAACGTGCCATCTACCCTTGGTGGTTTTAACATTGATTTCCTAGTTTTTTGTCCTTCTGTTTAGTATGGAAAAAAGAAAGTTTTAGAAGAAATTGGAAAGTGTATGAGAAATAATATTATGAATTAGGATGTAATAATACCCCTCAATCTCTTCATGCATAATTTGAAGTAATTTGGGTGCATTTGGGTCAACTTGGGTTTCACTAGTATAAAGCTAGAAATTGGCCAAAGTTGTGAAAACTTGAGTAACATGTCAAAAATAAATTATTATTGGATGATTGAGTGTATGGAATATGTTATTATATTTTAAATCCAGTATGATACATCCATAATAATTTTATAAAGGTTCGGTGGTGTTTGGAACCAAACCAAGAAGGACTATTTGACCACATTTTGCTAGTTCATTTGCATTATTTCTCCTTAACCCCAAACAAGGTTGCATATGTATAAATTTAGATACAAAATTTACATAAACCACTATGGTATTTTTTAAGACTCTCCATACCATTTTCTTTCAAATTTGGGACATTTTGGTGAAAGTTGGAACCCTTTAGAGTCATGACTAGTTAAGCTCGAATTTTGTCCAATTTGTACTTTTCTCCAAAATTCAAAGTATGGAGATTAAAGCTATATCAGATTATGGTCCTTGCACATATGCATTAAGACCATACATTTAATAAAAAATTTCAGCCATGTATTACTATTATGATGACTCATATGAACATGATTATGAGTAATATGAAGAAGAATGTGAATAACTATGAGGAAGACTTTCCATCTTGCAACACTTCTTACAATTTCAGAAGGGATGAGGGTTATTCCTATGACCCTGTGTATTATGGATATGTATGTGCCAAACCATCATGAGATGTAATCCTATGGATTAATTAAGAATAATGAGATAAACATGTACAACTTTACCCCAACAATATGAAGCATACCTTAATGTGATGGGAGAGGCATCTAATGCCTACCCTATTGAAGACTTTGTTGAGTGGATGTTTGGATATAGCCATAATAATGCAGATGTGGACTCATTAAAGAAAAATAAGCCTAGTTGTGAAAACAACAAAGGTTTATTATTCCCTATAAATGAGGAGGTTATAAACACTTCTACAGACATTATGTGGAAGATGTGGAGGGAATTTTGTTTTAAAGGAGATGAAAATAGCTTAGATACACCATTAAAGTAAATGGAAGAGATTCATGAAGTGGAGAATCAATCACCTGCAGGTGATTGCGAAGAAGAACATGAAGAGGAAAGTGAAGGTGAGCACATCATCCTTTCTAATGGGGGTTGTGCAAATCAAAGAGAATCTATTGATGGATCCTTGAACTATGAAGGAGTACCTACTGATGGGTGCTCATAAGTCTATGTTGGTGACATAGAAATCATATTTTAAAATATTATTACAATACAAATTTCTCATAAGCATGAAGATGAATACCTTATGATAGATAATGAAAACCAATACCAAATTCCCCATCATCGCTTGAGCTTCAAGAAGTTGATCAAATCAAGAAGAAAGAATAACAGGAGGTTCTCTCCCATGAACCATCCTTGATTGAAGAGTATTTGAAGGTGAGTGAAGGTAATATCCATGAGACCCTTACAATACTCATTGATGCTAAAGAATTTGTGTCAAATTCTTGTTGGAAAGTTTCTTCACCAGAGGATCCATCCTTCCTCAAAGACATGGAGAATATTTAAAGCACAATGTGAAACATCGAGGGTAATTTCATGTTTTTTGTTTTTAATATAAACAATTTGGTTGATCTTAATGAATGGTTACATGAAGAATACTTGACTAATAATCAGGATATTCATAATCTCAAAATTCTAAATGATCAACTTCTTGAGAGGTTGAAATATACTTATTCTTCATCCTATGTTTTAGATTGTCATATGGTATATTCTTTGGAGGATTCTCATGACATGATGAATTATGAGAAGCATGGAAAATTGCAGGTTCTTAATGAGTTTCAATATGGGATTGATGAGATCAAATCACTTGTTGTGGCATAAGATGAGCTTTAGTTGCCTCTTGATAATGGTTACACACTTTTGGAAGTAGTGCATGATTCCACTACCTTGGAACAAACCTATGAGGAATGTTTTTCATTTTTGAGGGAGGTGCATGTTCCTACCACTATGGATCCTTCACATTATCAACAATTTTCACTTTCTGATCATTTTTGTGATTTGGATCTTCCTCCTACATCCTACACTTCCATATTTTGTAGCGTTCATCCTAATGAAGTATGGGTAAAGGGTTTCCTTTTATGGTGTCACACGAGGAGTATGGGATTCCTATCCCTCCTCTTGATTATGACATGACTAGAGTGACATATTCTTTACATTTGCAGCAACATTTTTTGTTACATTATGACAATATACATATTCATGGGTGTATTTATGAGACTTATTCGAGGCACTTGAAGTCTTCATGGCTTATTTTCTCCTTATTTGGTTCATATTTCAGTGGAGGTTCTTCATTCAATTCTTAGATGAAAGAACACATGTTTGATTATCTTGATACACATTATATTTTTTTGCATTAGAATTATGGGACATGGGATCCTCACCTATGTCATTAGGGTAGATATGATATAATAATTTATGCTTGTGTGTATGGGCCACACGATGATGCACTTACTTGGATGTACAACCATTTCTTGATTCTTTGATGAGGTACCTTCTTGATATACATTTGTATGATATTGTTATGTGATTTAATGATCTATCTTTTGCACTCGTGATGTCTAGAAGGGTGAAATACAAGAAATGGTATCCTATTATTTCTTGGTTTCAATTGTGAGGGACATTACAATTTTTGGGGCAATAAGCAGTATGGGATGTTGAGTCACCACTTGAGAAGGTGATTGTAATCAGAGTAGTGCAGAAATAAGCATGGTGGTTCCTATGTGATATTTTCTTAAGATATTAAAAGACTCAAAGTTGGGTGATGCGGTGCCAACTTCAAATAATTATACATGAGCAAAAAAGGGGGGTTGAAAGTTCAAAAAAGGTTTCCAACATATGGAGGTAAATACTATTTGTGCAAATTTTGTTTTGATGGAATTAATTAATCTTTTGGTGATTAGTGAGGATGTCACAAGATATATCAATATGAAAAATTCAAATCTCATTACTTTTGGAAACATAAAATTGCAGTACATGAGTGCCCCTACTCAAATGGAAGCTAAAGGAAATTGAAGCAGAACCATAAGAGACCACTTGGTGCTATGAAAGGAGTACCAAGTGAGGATAGAACTTGGGAAGATGAAAAAAAATTCAAAACCAAAACTTGGAATTTCTCGAGGACAATCAATTTTAGGTGGGAGGTATGTCGATTCAAATAAGACTACATGCAAATAATGTTTCACCAACCAACTAGTTACCTAGGTTGAGATGGGGAGATAAATTTTGTAATAAGGGGATATGGGACCCAAATGGACCTTATTTTAATATATAAACATTTAAATGGGTCACAAAAATGATAAATAATAAGAAAATAAGGTGGCACGTGTTTGTAAAGACACTTGGAAGCTTGTGGAGCTTTTAAGTGACTAGATTCCCCACACACTTGGCGTGATCTTCATCCAAATTTGAACACATGGGTAACGAAAAATTATTGAAGGGTGATGTGGTGTCAAATATTATATAATGAAACAAGGAATTATAATTAGTAAATGAGAGTAACTCCCATGGATTAGGAATACACTATAAGTCAATGTGTGCCACTTGGAATGCAATTCCATGCTCTCTATGGAAACAAATGATGAAAAATCTACAACAAGTATGACAAATTCATACCTAATTGTAGAAATGTGAAAAATATGACATGAAAAGGATAAACATGGTCACCAATAGGTCTAATTTGGGAGTTGTAGGAATCCATTCGAAATGGGGAAATAATTGAAGCATGAAGAGGAAGACAGGTGTCATGAGAGTTACTAAATCACTAAGATGGGTTAGAGGAATCCCATGGAGGGAAATTCAACTTAAGGAGGCCTAATGAATTTAATAAAAGGATTTCATGAGGAAGGAAAATATATTTTTATCATTTTTAGTTGTCCTTTGTCTTTTAGGAGAGATTTTGCTTCTTTGTTGCACGGTGATTGTTCACTCTCCATGCTTGTGAACCAACCTCGAGGGAGTTGGATTCCTTTCCAAGTTAGCTTATGGAGAGGCCATTCATACCTATAATTGGAGCTTAATTAAGGATTTTTAGTTTCAGTTTTAATTTCCATGCAGTCGAATTCTCATATATCTCCCTATTCTCTCATTCCTTCTTCTCCATTCCCCCACACTTTCATGTTGAGAGTGCACTTGTTGGAGTTGTGCTTGCGCTTTTATAAGTATATTTAAAGAAAAATATTTTATTTATGATGTATGGATTTGTAATATCACGTCCATATGATACATAAGTCAAAATATCATAAATACATGTATGAAAGGCTTGCATTCCCATGCTCTTGAATAACTAGTTTTCAAGGATTTGGATTCAACCTTGAAGTAGTCATACATCAGATTTCTATGAGGGATATTTGTTGATTTTGATTATTTTATGACATGCATATATGATTCATACTATATATTTTCATGTCCATATGATCTGTGGCTCCAAATCCAAGAAATCCATATGTAAAATGCATGCAATTCCATGCTCAAATCACTAGTTTTCATGTATTTGAATCCCATACCGAATGAGTTGTATACCTGTCTTGTATGAAGGAATTTATCTGATGTTTAATACTCTTGGGGAATCAATCTGTGTGTTGTATATTATCTATATAAGTCACATCCTGATATGAACCTTTAACTCTACCTTTCATATGTCAAAATCAAGCTATTTATGTAATTTCCTCATAAGCAATTTCCCTGAAAGTAGTCATGTGAATGTTGCACTTTATAATTATTTTACAGAGATAAGACCCATGATTAATTACAACACTTGATGTATTATATTCATCCGATACTCTTTTCTCAAATTTTGGAGGGTCATACTGCATTTGGAAATCTAAAAGTGTCATCTACCCTTGGGGGTTTTAACATCGATTTCCTAGTGTTTTTGTTATTCTTTCCCTATAGACAAAAGAAATTTGTAGAATCAATTGGAAAGTGTATGATAATTCATATTATGCATTAATATTTCCTAATACTCTTCAATATATTCGATACATAATTTGAAGTCATTTGGGTGCATTCAGGTCAACTTGGGTTTCACTAGTATAAAGCTAGAAACTGACCGAAGTTGTGCAAACATGAGTAACATGTCAAAATGAAATATTATGATTCATCCATTGAGTGTTTGAGGTATTTTAGTACGTGTTAAATCCCAAAGGATCCATCCATAATAATTTTGGAAAGTTTCGGTGGCGTTTGGAACCATTGCAAGAAGGAATAATTGACCACATTTTCCTAGTAAATTTGCATTGTTTTTCATTAACACCAAACAAGTTTGCAGAGGTATAAATTCAGATACAAAGTGTATATAAACCACCTTGGTGTGTTTTAAGACTCACCATACCATTTTGTTTCAAATTTGGGATCATTTGGTGAAAGTTGGACCCTATAGAGTCATGACTAGTTAAGCTCAATTTTTTCCCAATTTGTACTTCTCCGAAATGCCATATAGGGACATTAAATCATACACAATATATGAATGGATCCAGATAATTTCTGACCTTCATTGATGACTACTCTATTTATTGTTGGATCTACTTTCTTAAGTAGAAACTTGAGGTGTTTGTGATTTTCAAAGTTTTCAAGGCCTACAATTGAGACCACTCTTGGGAAGAAGATAAAAGCACTCAGATCAGACAATGGACTGAAGTAAATCAAAAGAGAAGTTCAGTAGTTTAGTTATTCAGAAGGTAATCAGATGTAACATTCGATCCCATACACACCACAACAAAATTTTGTAGGTGAGAGAAAGAACCAGTCTTTGAAAGAGATGGTTACTTGGTGGCTTGAAGCAAGGGATGATCCACTATATCTATGGCCTCAAGAAATTAACTATGCTTCATACATACAAATAAGAGTACCTCACAAGTTAGTGGATTGTGTCACTCTATTCAAAACCTTGATGGGACATAAGCCTAATGTCTCACATCTGAGGTTTTTTGGCTCCAAACATTGGCCACAATCCCTTCTAGAGGAAATATTTATAATCCCAAAGTAGTGAATGCATTTTGCTGGGATATGGAGATGATGTAAAATCAATTGCAAGTTGATGGAGAATGCAACTGGCGGATTCTGTATAGAGCGGAGATTATACAAACCCCGTGCATAGCTTATGGTTCTATACTGTGCATGTGTTGTGTTTGCCACCAAGTTTTTTCGGCAGGAGGAAGAAATTTGAATTTAAAAGATACATGATTGTGTTTCTTAGCACTAAGGTCGAGCATTGTCACATGTTTGGGTGTAATCCCTCATTCTATGTGTATGATTCAAATTTAGCTTTGGGTTAACTAAACCTATGCTATGGAATATGGTAAACCATAGATAATTGGGCCTTTCATCCATTTTTTCAATATTCTCGTGTTTTACCACTAGTTACATTATGCTCCACACAATCATTTTTTTATGAAATTTTAGACACACACACACACACACATATTCTATTTTTCTTGTGTTCTTACTCCTTAACTCAAAAAAAACACTCGTAGTGTTTCTTTCACAACTTATTTATATATTTGAAAACACGATTCAATTTCCTACATTTCATATTTTTTACTCATCACAAGATCCATTGTGTATGGATCTCAAAATATCCATATAAGTTGAGGGATGCTTGGTTTTTTAGTCTTATATTACATTTGAGGTGTTAAAAGAGACCCTCATTAGCTTAGACTAGCCCTTTAAATGCATGGCATCCAACCTTGGAATAACCCTTGTTCTCCATCAAACAATAGAAGTTGGAATGTTATATAAAAAGTTAGTATATTTACAACATTTTAGGCCAAAGTTGTTAAACATGTTGCATTTAAGAGTCTTTAGTATGATAAATGAAGAAAAAGCAAGAGTTGTTAAATATGTTGCATAAGGTAATGGTATTTGGCCCTATTTCATTTTAACAATTAAAAAGAGTTACTAGAAAAGTAGATTCAAATCTATTTCTTTAGAAATTTTATTACCCTATTTATGGTGGTTTCCCTTGAGGGTGAGGCATCTCACCACTACCATAACCAATAAGCAATGAATGAAAAACCATGCCAAGTCAATGCAAACAAAGACAATTATCAAGCTAAATGTATGAATTGTGTAACTAAAAAGTATTGGCCGAGAGAAGGGAAAGCTGCAAAACTATATATTGATCATCAAACAACATCTTTAATAATTGAAATTACAAACCCGATTAGCAAAAGAATATAAAGATAAGGTAGTTGTTTTTTTAATAGACTCCTAACATTAAACCTTAGGTTATACATTATCCTTAAGCCATTTATACCATTTAATTAAAAATCTTTGTTCACATAATCCTTAGGGAAGCCATTTATATCATTTAATTAAATTTTTGTTCACATGATTCAATAATAGTTGTTTTCATCCTTGGCAATAACTACTCCGCATAGCAACACATAAGAAGAGAATCAGCACTAAGCATTCTCCATAAAGACATAATTATGGCAACACTTGAGAGAACCAGCAATAAGCATTCCCCATAAAGACATAATTATGTCAACACTTAATAGGAGAAAGAGAAATAAGGCCTCGCCATGAAAACATAATTAACAATCATATGCAGAGAAATGGAAATATGTTGATATCCAAAACCAACTCAAATAAAATATACCTCTAAACAATCAAAAATCAACTTAGATAAAGCTTCCCTTTTTTTTTAATTACGGTCACTTTTGGTATTCTGCTATATTAATCCGTTTTGAACCATATGGATTTATAAACCTCTATTCCACAATACAAGGCGATATCAACACTCTCTATATTGACCAACCAATATAAGAAAGAAGGCAATAGAACACTCCCTATCCTCAAGGAAATCACTGTATGAAAGTACCAGATTATTTCTAACCTCATACCTCATGCATATCCTCCAGCTGAATGCTGCTGATCTCAAGAGTCTCATACTCGCCCACGTTATAAACTTTGAAAGATAAATTATCATCTATGCTCTCATGGTGGTACGATTTACACACAAAGTATAATACGCTCTGTGTCAACAACACCATCAGGTTAACAAGACAAAACAATCCCAGAAGGAGTGTGCCACTCACAACCCTCGCCGCTATCCCCAGGCCATGGCTACGCCCGTCCGCGACTGCATAACCGAAAAGCCAACCAATAATTCCACTAAATATGCTGTTAAGTATAAGCAGCAACAACACAGTCATTCGCTTTCCTTTAATGAGGTTGCTGCTCTTCCAGATGGCGGCCAGTCCATAATATTTGTCCTCCAGAACAGATACGACGCTCGACAGGTACCATACCATGCTTATATAAATCAGGGGGCAGATGAAAACAATAATTGTAAAAATTCCAACGAAAATAGTGCCCAGCAAATCCGATCTATAAGGAACCTTTCCTCCCACCAACGAGTCGAGGATGGCGGGAAAGAAGTTGACGCACAGGAAGCTAATGGCCAGTACGGATGGCACCATAAAGCCCAAGGAGACTAACAGAAACCAGAGGAATGTTGACATCAGGCGTTTCCAGACCCGGGGAACGTCAGCGCTCAAAACCCTACCGTACGACAATTTCAATTTGTTGATGCTAGGGCTGTAGATGGAGGCCACAGTGTACACCACCGCTGCCATGGACAACAGCGATAAGGTTACAACAAAGGCTATGTACGCTGCTAGCACCATGAGAAGCTCTCTCCAGTCCGCGGCCAATTCACGCCGAGTCTTCTCATTGATTTTAAGGAGAAGAGGGCCGAAGATGAAGTTCTGGTGTCCCAAACTTGCAAAAGAGAGAGGGAGAAGCAGGGTGAGAGCGAGAGCCCACAGAATTTTTCTACGGGAGGAGCGGAAGAAGATGTTGAAAGCTTCTCTCACGATGCCGAAGGCGCCAAGAAACCGGAGTTCCTCTGTGGCTTCTAATTTCTCCATTTCTCAGAAACCTAAATCTTTTTTCTTCTGCTTCTTTTTTGCCAATTACGATACCTTGCTTGCTGCTATTGGAACGAGCTGTGAGGATTAATGGTGGGATTGTTATTATTATATACGATAGATTATTATATTGTGAAGATGCAGGAATGGCCGGGCTTGGTCAAGCGAGTTTGGGCGATAAGATAAGGCACTGTGAGAAAAGAATGATGGCTAGTGAAAGTTCGCTAGAGCGAGTTGTAGAGCACACTCAAATATTCAACGGCCATTGCCAATTTATTTAAATCGGTATGAAAATATTTCTCAATACGACAATCATGAAGCTAGTAAATTTTTTGTCTTTTTGTTTCCGTCATTCCATCACCACAATAAAAAAAAATGAGATGAAAATTTTAATAATGAATATAGGAACACTCAAGATTACGTAACACTATCTGCGATTAGTCATCCGATATAAAATAGCAAGAGTGGAATAGTCGGAGCTGAATGAATGATACATAAATTTTTCTTCTTTAAATAATAAGGATAATCTATACGTTACGGTGATGGTCAAGTTATATATCAAATCAATTGATTTTTTTCTTAGAGCTATCTCAAAGAGGATCTACCAATACCAAATATTGAGAGGATCAAATTTTTGAAGGTACAAATTTATTTTTAAAGTGTTGATGTTTATGGTTTTATTTTATCTAATTTATGTTAATTTATGTTGTCTTATATATATTTAATTCTAAATAATTTAAATTTAATTTAAACATATATGTTATTTTTAATAATATTTTTCTATTTTTTATAAATGACACTGGTTAACTCTAAGATGAGTACGGAAGGAGTTACACATCTCTCCCCTACAAAGCAAAAATAATAGTAATTTATAATAATTAAAATAAAATACATACAATTATATTCATTTTAATTTTTATAGTTTTAAAATTGAAAAATTGGAATATATATATTTTTTATTCAATAATATTTAATACATCAACCATTAAAATAAGTTTCTATTAATTAAATAGAAAAATAAAATATTCAATTTAACATTAAAAAATATCCATTAATAATTAAACTTTTATGTTCATCTCTATAGAAATAATGATATGTGTATTTGTTACAAGGGAAAATTTTAAGGATCCATATTTATTTAAAAGTGCATAAAGCTTGGTCTATCTTATTAATTCTTATAATCTCAACATAATTTTTATAAAAATAATTCAATTTCTAAGAATTTTAGTCATTTTTAGAGTGAAAATATTTCAGTCATCAAAATTGGGCAAAACATGGGTTCAAAAAATGCAAATTGACAAGTTTTTTTTTTTTAAACATAGAAAAATAGCCCATGGGCTAAATTTTCCCATAAAATTTTCCTTGTTTGTTGTGCTATCTTTTTTATTTTATATACACTTGTGTGGGCCTAACAATTAAGAATAAGTAGTAATATACTTTTCATCTTGTAGATTAGTGTTAAAGACCCCTCTATAAAAAAATTTAATCTCTTATAATCTAATTCTTTATCTCACCACAATTTGTCCTTTAACTTAAATGTAATAATATTTTTAATATTATCTACATTATCTAGAGTGACCTATTCTTCAATTCCCCAATTATTTAGCAAATATATGGCATCATTATGTCAACCTTCCTCAATTATTTAGCAAATATATGTCAATTATTTAGGGAGGACATGGCATCATTGTGCCAACCTCACTTTAATTGCATGCCATTTTGAGTGGTTTTTGAAGAAATCTTAGTAAGAGTCTCATCTTTTATGTTGTTTATCTTGATCTTATAGATTAAGAACCTAGGCATAACCATGCTTTTAATTTGGAAAATATTTTTTTGTATGAGGAGGATAGGATAAGATGTATTGGCTTTAATATTAAGATTATAATCTAAAATACACTTTTGGATTTGCTCACTCTTTTGTATGAAAGTCTCAAATAAGAGTTTCTAAGTTATATTCCATAGCCAAAGGTTCACTAATTTAGAATTGTTGTTGAGGGCAAAGAAATATTTCCACACCACATTCATCATTTTCATAATGCTATCATTCCAATTAATGAACTGTGATAAAGATTGATTTATAGATACTTGTATGAAGTCGCTAATTGCTCCAAGTTGTTGTTATTATACATGAAATTAACTTAAGTGATCTTTTTGGATTTGATAATAATAACCTTTGTCTTTACAATGTTAATGATTATGTCTATGTTATAGTACAAACCCTTGAGAATTTTTAGTTTTTGTTGATATCATAAGGACAACTTGGCATAAGCCTAATTATATCAGCAACATAAAGGAAAAGGGTGATGACTATTCCCACTAAATTCATGCTAACACAACTTGGATTTTTCCAAACAACCATCTAACTTGTCAATATATATGTTGAAAAGAGTATGGGACAATATACAACCTTAATGAACTCCGATACTATAATTCATCTCTTTAAACCAACTCTAAATATTTCAAAACATGGTAAGGACATTTTCTTACAACCTTATTTTCAACAACACTCAGCTTGAAGCAAATGTTTAGATTTCATATTATAATCCAAATATTAGTTCTAAGAAATGTCTCAAATATATTTCCAATGTCAACAATGAAACACTAGATATTTTCTATTATTATTATGACAATCCTCTGCAACAATCCTAATCATAATAAGGTGTTCCCTAGTTCAGTAACATATCATAAATATGACTTGGTCGTTATTATTTTTCTCATTTCTTTCTATCAACATGTTAATCTTATGTTCCATAATCATTCCACATCACTTGTCTCAAAGAGTACAAATCATAATTGTCTTCTAATTAGAGGGGTTTCTTTTATCTATTCTTTTAACAATAATAACAATTTTGCTTTGAATCCATGATCTAGGAAAACCCTTCTTAACTACTAGATTGAAGAACTTGTGAATGTGAGGGATGAGGATAAGACCTCCAATTTTTAGGATTTCCTCTTAGTCACCTTCATTGTCCTTATCTTTCTCCTTTTTGAGTTGCTTAACCGCAAACTATATATCTTCTTTAAAGAAAAAAATTCTTCTACAAAAAAAAAGGTTTGAATGTTCTCCATGCCATTGGAGAATTCATAGATAATTTTAAGGTTAAATTATAGGTTAAAAAAATCAAATTATTATTTTTTAGTTTTATGAGTTATAATTTTCCTCCAAAATTTCTTAAGATCTATCTTAGAGAGATTAACATATGCCTATTTATATGTTATATTTTTTTCTTCTTTTAGTTACGACTTTGTACCTATTTATCTTCTTCCATTAAAGGGATTGATTAGAAGCATCTCAAATGGATTTTCTAGCAATTTTACACTCTTTATGCTACTAGGAGTTGGTTGTGTTATTTTTCTTTCTACACTACACCTCAAAAAAATACTTATTAACTAAAATAGAGAGGGTTGCTATAAAATTATGATAGATGTATTCAATATTGTCCTTATTTGTTAGAGGATTTATATCATTTAGAAAAACATAAATTTTGATTTTTGTTGAAGGTTAAGTGCTTTTGGTTATTAAAATTATACTATATGGATATTTTGTGCATGACAATGTTTTGAGTTATGTGTATAGGTAATAAAAGGAGGGGTTATCTAGTATTTATTTGAGTGAAAGGAAAGTATATTTAAGAGAAATATGGAGAAATACGAGGAAAGGAAAATGGAAATGTGATACAAAAGTTTATCTATTTTTTCACAAGGTAGCAAGGAAATATATGACCTAGTTGGTATTTTTCATAATGGTCAATCCTTCAATGCATATTATCCTCTCACATATCAGTTTTCGTGTAATGTCCTTGTTTATTTATTCATAACTTCGGAAGATATTTTGATGTATATTATCATTCTACATTGTTCTATCCCCATCAGAGCCATGCTTTCCTCCTTTCGAGGTGGAATTATTGTGTATAGACCGTGAGTTACAACCTTCCTTGTAAGTCTGGGCAATAGTCCTGAGTGTAACATCATGCAATGTATTTTTGGAGTCTCTCTACAAAAATTCGACCCTGTTAGGGTAATGGGTCTGCCTCAGTCATGTAATAGGTCACTCACTTGAAAGGTATAAATAGGAAGGCTGACTCCCTCTTTTATACACACCTCGCACTCACTCAAGTTTGCATGAGAGAGAGATAGAGAGAGAAGGAGGAGAGATAGATAGTTGTTGAAGACTTCTTATTACTGGGTTTGTTCATCTTATGACACAGTCCTTGTGACTATACTATTTTGAGGATGTTTGCAGGTTTTTCTCCTTCCTAGTTTCCCTAGTGAAAATCTTTGTGTCTTGTGTATCTATTCTATCTTATGCACATTGTTGTACTTGTTATCCTTTCAGATAAGATCATAACTAAGATAATAATATCTAAGAAAAACTAACATGATATCAAACCCTCTCTGAAAGAAGGCTATGTGTAGCAATTGAAACTAGGGCTTCCAATTCAAGGTCTTCTCTCCACGAATCATCAAGAAAAGAGGGCTAGGATAAATTTCCTGAGTAAGGTGCATATTTTGGTGGAAGCGGTTTTTTATTTGAGGACATTTAAATTTTTACCCTCTCATAGGTGCTGGAAGAATCTAGGGAATCATGTTTTGGAGTCTTCCCACCTCATTCTTCAGAAAAGGACCTTGCTAAGAAACTTGCCTCAAGGAAGCACATTTTTCTGTCCAAACAGAATCCCCAAACTCCAAGTTTGAAAAATTAGGGTTTTTCTAACAAACCCTAGGTTGGTCAGCTCCGAAACCGAGTCGGACACCTCAAATCGGTAAGATAAAAATCTTTTCTATTTCCATTTGAGGTTCTCATTTGAAAGATGAATCACCATACTCAGCTTGAGAACAAGCTCAAAGGTGATGATAAATTCCGAGAATGGAAGTACAAAATCTCCTTTATCCTTAAAGAAAATGATTTGGATCAGTACATCAATGGAGAAGTTCCAAAGCTAGAGGGATATGAGGCTAAGGCTACTCATAAGAATAACTTGGTTAAATACAAGAGAATCATTACAAATTCAATTAAGGATCACCTCATCCCCATGTGTCATCATTCAAGACATCGAAGGACATATTTGATGCTTTGACAAAGATGTTAGAAGGAAATAACATCAACCGGAAGTTGACTTTGAGGAACCAGTTGAAGAATGTGAGGATACATAACTCAGAGACTATAAGGTCGTACTTCACAAGGGTTGATCAAATCAAAGGAGAACTTGAAGCAATTGAAGAGAATTTCGAAGGAGAAATTGTGGTGACTACCTTGAATGGTCTCTCTAGATCATGGGACTCATTCATTCAAGGAATATGTGAAAGAAGGAAGTTGATCTCTTTCATCTGACTCCGAGAAGAATGCACAAAAGAAGAAGCTCAACTCGTAACAAGAGAAGAGAAGATGGTAGCATTTGAATATCAAGCTCTCATAATTCAAACCAGGAAGAATTACAAGAAGAAGGATAAGAAGCATAATTATCATCACAATAATAAGAATGACAAGAAAAAAAATAATATCAAGGGAAACCCTTCAAATGTTCGATCCTATACTTGTCATGAAAAGGGACACTTTGCAAGAGATTGTTCCATCGTGAAAAAGAGACACCATGCTCATGTTGCCGAAGACAATGAACCAACAAACAAAAGATTGAGAAGAGAGAAGGATGATTCAAATGGAGAGTATGTGCTAATATTAGCACTTACTGGCATTATCTCACATGGAAGAAATGATTGGATTATGGATAATGGGGCATCTAAAAATATGATGGGTACAAAGAATCATTCATCAATATGTATGAGCATGAGTCACCTAACAAGGTGAAACTTGGGGATGATTATAAATACCCCATAAAAGGGAGTGGAGAAGCTTCATACAAGCTAGAGTCCAGGAAATCATTAAAGATTAAGGACGTGCTATATGTTCCACGATTCAAGAAGAATATTCTCTCCATCTCTGCACTAGATGTAAAGGGACTGAGATTTGAATTTGTCGATGGCCAAGTCCTGATGTGGCCTAAAGAAAAGACAATAAATGATGGAACAATGATTAGAGAAGAAGACAAAGGCCACGGGGGGTTTACTAGAAAGGCAATATTATATCATGTTCATTCATATTGGGGGTTTGAATACTCCTAAAAGCCTCAAAATTATATTGCATTGTATTAAGGGGTCAAGGTTTTTTTTTAGTTGACATAGTGATATAAATATTGGGGGTTATTTTATTTTGGTGGGATGAGGAATAACATTCAAATGTGGGATATATATATATATATATATATATATATATATATCAAATGTGATTCACAAACCCCCTAGTAGGGATGCTACGTCCACATGAAGAAATCGAAGGGGGGGCACCCGAAGGGGCCTCACTCCGTTCGCTCTGATTATAGAGCTAACCCGATGATGACATCAAGTGAGACCATTATATAATAATGTATATCCACCTGAGGATTTGACCCCGAGATATTCTACTCACAACTTTCAGCACTCAACAAGTTGAGCTATCCCGTTGGGCTATATATATATATATATATATATATATATATATATATATAATTGTTGTATATGAAATTCTTTTAATTTGAATTAATTTTTCTATAATATTATCATTATGCTTATGATTTTTTTTGTTAAATAGTTTTTAATTGAAAATATTCATATGATTACGTTAATCATATTATAATATTTTTTATTGAAATCTTAATTCCATTTGAAATCTAACTCCATAAATCCATCTTAAAAATACTAAAGAATTTGATTATATCATTGGATCATATACATTAAAAAATTGAAGATTTTTGTCTTAGTTTCATACATAAACCTCTTTCCAATTAAATACAATTACAAATATCCCAAAATAGAATACTTCTTGACCCAAGAAAAATAAATAACCTCTTCAATAACCAATGTTAAATTTATATGGGAGTGTCATTTAATTTATTTTAAGATTTTAAATAGGAGATGAAGAGAATATGCTCTAATTCTCAACTAATTTTGATCTTGTATAGATATAGAAATGAGATTCATTTGTTGTGGAAGAATCTGTGTTCACCAAACTTGGAAAAATTTAAGCATAAAAAGATATCTGAACATAATTTATCCAAACAATAAGAGTGCTATTTTATCATATTTTACTATGCATGTATTAAAAATCGTATACAAATAGCTTTAAAAAATTAATAGAAAAAAAATTAATATTATTAAAATATTTTACGAAGTTTAATTTATTAATCTTATTGAAAACTTGAGATCTCTATGGCTATACGTGTAGTTACATGATATAAAATTGGTAGATTAACATGTTTTGGGTCTTCCACTATCCAACGGTACAAATGAATCATTATCCCTTGCAATCCTATTGGGATCATCACTAGCATTATATTATATTTTATTTATCATCTTGTTTGCTTATACTAAGGTTCGTTAGGGCTCTTGTTGTTACAACAATACAATATGATATAAAGGGGGTGTTAAAAATGGGTTGATAAAATGGATACTTATAATATCTAGCGAAACTAGGGTTTTCTCAATTGGAAAGGTATATTGTGAGGTGGGTTCAACAATACAATTTTAGGAAGTATTTTCCAATATTTAGTGAAATTAGGTATATTATTTAATATCCTACGAACAAACATTTTATGTCACAAGTTCACTGAGTGAACCCCACGTGACAAAGGATTGTACAAGCTAAAGGGTGTTAGTTTTTCTTTAGATCTGATTACATTGTCTAGGATGTTTATCTAAAAGAATAGAAAGTAAAACACAATGCAAAAAATATAAAATATACACGAGACAAAAATATTTTCACTGGGGAAACCATAAAGGAGAAAACCCCACAAACTTACTTAGAATAGTAATATGATCGAAATAAATAATAAGAAGTATTCAGTAACTATATATCTCTCCTCCTATGTCTCTCTCTCTCTCTCTCTCATGCAAACTTGAGAGTATGAGGTGTGTATAAATGAGGGAGAGAGCCTCCCTATTTATACCCTTTCAAGTCACTGACCAAACATAAGACTGGGGACCACATGTCTTCCCCAATAGGGCCAAATTCCCATAGAGAGACTCCAAATACACATTGCAAGATGTTACACAGGGGACTATTTCCCCAACTTACAACAGATGTTGTACCTCAAGGTCTCGACACAATTAAGACATATCGCAAGGAGGTAAACCCATCCCCGATGGGGGTATAAAAACATACAATGATAATATACATCAGAATATCTTATGAAGTTACAAATACATTAACAATCCCTCTTAACTAGGAAGGTATTCTCTCTCTTAACAATCATCAATAAATATGGTCAAGTCTTCATCATAGAGTCATCATCACAGAGTCATATATTCATCATCATACTTGATGCCATCATCTTCATATTATTGATCATCGATCGGTACTATCTGTCATTGAAAGTTTCTACAGAGCCATGCCCCTCTCGACTCGGTGTAGGCCTAGTACTCATACAATTATTCATAACATCTCGAGCAAGCCATATCATAGGAATGGTTTCAGGACCTTCTTTACATTTGCACGGCAATAACTTGTGTCTCCTACCTTCATCTTGTCCTATCTAAATCATCTTTTTTCCTACATAAAAAAAAACAAATAACAAAGCTTTAGATGCATACGACCTACGTTATTTCACCATAGCAGTAATACAATATAATTTTCACATCATTAAGACAACCTGCAGCTTATACTATGCGAGAATCACCTAGGATCACACGCAGTACATTATGTATCTACACAATCAACCTGCTTTCTATCAGTAGAATGAGCTAGGTGCACCTCTCATGCTTCATGACCTTATCATCTCAACATGGGAACACATATATATAGATATATATGTAAGGATAGATTATGACTAAATAGCCTGCTACATCAAGACCTTTTACATTCTCTGATCAACTTCAAGGACTTATTACATCTAAAAAGCTTGCTTCCAGGATCTTTTACGTTCAAACAAACTTCGGGGCGTATTGCATCTGAGTAACTTGTGTATCACATCTAGTATAATTTTTATGGTTAGAAAACCCACAGGACTTATTACATTCGAGTAACATGCGTACCACACCAAGTCTCATTTTTCACTTGAATAGCCTGCCACAGGACGAATTATGCCCAAGGATAACCTGCAAGCTTCTCCAGGACTAATTACATCCAAGGATAACCTAGAGGACTGATTATGTCTAAGAATCCTTCTTCACTAGGATTTTTACCACTCATACAACCTATCACATTTCCGATGTTAGATATCATGGATCATTTATTTCTAGCATAGAACACATCAGGACCGATTACATCCAAATATAACCTACAAGCTTTGCCAGGAATTATCCAAGGATAACGTATAGGACTAATTACGTTTGAGCAACCTATGAAATTCTGCAGGATTTTACGGTTAAACAACCTCTCTCTCTAGCTATGCTAGAAAACATCACTCCCTCTTTTGATGGATCTCAATCTAGATCACACCAAGTAATTCTATGAAGTACTCGAACTTCACTCTCTCTAGAGGCTTGGTGAACATATTCGCTATCCGCTCCTCTGTTTCGACGTACTGGACCTTCACTGCTCCTCTCTGCACCATATCCCTGATATAGTGTAACTTGATGTCGATGTACTTCAACTTGTTATGGAACACTGTGTTTTTCAACAACTTCATGAACTATGATTTTCGCAGAAGATACAAGTCACATCCAACTAGATATCAAATAAGTCAGACAATAGTTTTCACAACCACACTGCCTCACAACTAGCCAATAAAGTAGCAACATACTATGCCTCGATTGTACTATGTGACACACATGATTTCTCCTGCTGAACGAGGAGATCATTCCAGATCCCAAACTGAAGAAACAACCCGAGGTGCTCTTCCCTTTAGTGGTACTACCTTCCCAGTCTGAATCAACATAATGGTGTAGTTTAATCTTCTAATTCACATCATATTTGATCCCATAATCAACTGTACCTTTTAGGTCCCTCAAAACATGCTTTGCAGCTATCAGGTGAACATGTCTTGGCCCTATCACGAACTGGCTCAAGGTGTTCACCGCAAAGCATATGCCTGGTATTGTATTCGTTAGATACATCAATGAGCCAATCATCTGACGATACATTGTGGAATCAACTGAATCAGATGACGCATCACTCATAAGATCCAAGTTAGATTCCATAGGTGTGGCTATCGCCTTGCAGGCCAACATTCTGAATCTCTTTTGAATCTCCACTACATACTTCCCTTGCCCAAGGAAGATTCCATCCGCACTCTGCCACACCTCCATGCCTAAGAAGTAGTGCATCATACCTAGGTATTTCATATCAAACTTTGTAGAAAGTATCCTCCTTGCACATGTAATGAGTTCATATTAGCCTATAAAAAACAAGTCATTGACATATAGTAGGAGCATCACAGGTATTCCATCTTCCACCTTGAAGTAGAGGTTGGAATATTCTTTATGCTTGGTGAATCCCAATCTAATCAAGAAGCTATCCATCCTATAGTACCATGTCCTCAGCACTTCATTCAATCCATACAAAGTATTCTTTAATTTTCATACATGGGTCTTCCTTTCATGTGTAACGAATCCCAGTGGTTGTTCCATGCACACTTCCTCCTCAACTACACCATTCAAGAAAGTTGTATTGACATCCATTGGGTGTATTTTCCATTTCATAACTTCTTCCAAATAAAGTATAGTCCTAATGGAAGTGTACCTCTCCACGATTGCAAATGTCTCTTCGTAGTCTATTCCTTCTTTCTGTGATAAACCTCACGCTACGAACCTTGTGTTGTATTTCTTGATGCTTCCATCTACATCGTGCTTGATCTTCTAGATCCACTCTGAAGTCACGATATACTTCTTCTCTGGTATCGGAACTATCTCCTAGACATCATTCTTCATGATCAATTGATATTCATGGATCATAGAATTCTTCCATTTATTATTTTTTGCAAACTCTTCATAGGTGGAAGGTTCTCTGTCAATGATATCACATAGTAGGGCCACATATATATTGTAGGGATTTTCCCTCTTTCTTTCTCTATGTATTCCCTATGGAGATCCATACCTTTCAACTTCTCATATTGGCTCATGTGCCCATGTTGGTTTCCTCTTGTGGGAGTACTTCTAAAGGAATGTCTCTACCATATCTTATGGTTATGTCATGTCGTGATCTTCAAGGTATTCTAGAAATGCTTCTCCAATTTCCATTTCTTGTACTCTCGACTCTTGAAGTTCCTCAACTTCCTGGATAGGAGTCCTCCTGGATTTGAAGTATATCGAGTGTTCATCAAAGGTTACATCTCTACTAATGTCGATATTCTTGAATCCTGGGAAGTATATTTGGTAGGCCTTTGATGTGTCATTCTATCCTATGAATATACCCTTCCTCTGTGAAGGATCGATCTTGGTCCTTATCTCCTTTGGCATATGTATGTACAATGGGAAGCCAAATATTGTCAGATGGATGACTTCTAGTTTCTCTCCTGACAATGCCACTTCAGGATTCTTGTTGTCAAGTAATCATTGAGGAGTACAATTTTGTACATACATAGTTTTTCTTGTTTTCTTTGCCTAAAGGTTCATAGGAAGATCCTGGTCATGCAGCATAGCTCTTTCTATTTCCATGATGGTTCAGTTCTTTCATTCTGCAACCCCCTTCTGCTGAGGATTGTATGGAGTGCTCAAATCCCTCTTAATATTAGACTCTCTGTAGAGTTCCTTGAATTGATCTGATGTGAATTCTCTGTCATTATTTGACCATAGAATATTGGTCTTCCTATCAGTCTGGTTCTCGACCAAGCATGTATATTCCTTGAACATACTGAAAAATTAACTTCTCTCTTTCAATAAATATATCCAATTCTTACATGAGAAATCATGTATAAAGAAAACATAGTACACATACCCGCTTAATGAGATAGAAGTTATTAGTCCACATACATCTGAGTGTACTATATCTAGCATTCCTTTATCCTTTCTCTCACTGTTGGGAAATGTCTTCTTAGCATCCTTTCCTTGTTCACATCCTTTGCAAATTCATTCATGCATTTCCTGTATCTATGGAATCTTGAGACTCCTTTGCTTTCCATCGTTAGTGTTATGTAGTGCACATGTGCAATCCTTCTGTGCCACAGTTTGCTTGGTTTAATTAACTTATGAGCCAGTGCTTGTTCAGCCTATCCCTTCAGCTTGTATATGCCTCTATATTCTTATCCAATCACTATTGCATCCTCTATTGTATTTCCTCTGGGACACATCAAAACATGGCCATCAACAAAAACAACCCTAATTCCCTTTTAATCTAGTGCAGATATGGAGAGAAGATTCTTCTTCAATCATGGAACATATAGCACATCTTTCATCTTTAATATTTTCCTATATTCAATCTTGTATGAAGCTTCTCCACTCCCTTTTATGGGGTATTGGTAATCATCCCCAAGTTTCACCTTGCATGGTGATTCATGTTCTTATATATTAACGAACGATTCCAATCATTTCTCTTCATGTGAGAGAGTGCACGTAAGTGTTGCAGTTAGCACATACTCTTCATATGAATCATCCTTCTCCCATATGAATCTTTTGTTTGTTGGTTCATCATCTTCGACAATATGAGCATGGTGTCTCTTTTTCCTGATGGGATAATCTTTTGCAAAATGTATTTTTTCATCACAAGTGTAGCATCGAACATTTGAAGTATCTCTCTTGGTCATGTTTGGTTTCTTTCCCTTCTTCTCCTTCTTCTTCAAGTTCTTCCTGTTGTGAACTATGAGATATTGATATTCAGTTTCTCCCATATTCTCTTCTCTTGTCATGAGTTGAGATTCTTCTTGTGCACATTCTTCTCGGAGTCTACTGAAAGAGATCAACCTCCTTCTTGCACAAATCTCTTGAATGAATGAGTACCATGATCTAGGGAGACCATTCAAGGTAGTCATTAAACTTTCTCCTTCTTCAACATGCTCTTCAATTGCTTCAAGTTGTTCATTGATTTGAGCAACCCTTATGAAGTAAGACGGTATAGTCTTGGAGTTCTGTATTTTCACATTCTTCAACTGGGTCCAGAAAGTCATCTTCTGGTTGATGTTCTTTCCTTCGAACATCTTTGTCAAAGCATCATATAATTCCTTCGGTGTATTGAATGTAGACACATGGGGGATGAGGTGATCCTTAATACAATATGCAATGATTCTCTTAGCCTTAGCCACGCTCCTCTTATGAGCATCCTTAGGATCATCTCCCTCTATCTATGGAACTTCTTTAGTGATAAACTGATCCAAGTCATTTTATTTAAGTATCAAAGAGATTCCGTACTTCCATCCTTGAAAGTTATTATCCCATCCAAGATTGTCCTCAAGCTAAGTATAGTGAGTCATCTTTTCAAATGAGAACCTCAAATGGAAATAACAAAGATTTAGATTTTTACTAATTTGAGGTGTTTGACCTGGTTCCAGAGCCCTATTTTTCCAAACTTGGAATTTGGGAATTCTGTTTGGATAGAAATATGTTCCTCCTTGAGGTGAGTTTCTTATCTAGGTAACTTTTTGAAAATTGAGGTGGGAAGCCTCCAAAACTTGATGCCCGAGTTACTCTTGGCACCATTGACAGGGTCAAAATAAAACTTCTCCATTTCTGAAAATACTTCCACCAAAATATGCACCCTACTAAGGTGAGTTAGCATAGCCCTCTTTTCTTGATGATTTGTGGAGAGAACACCTTGAACTAGGAAGCCCTAGTTTCTGCAGTTGCATAGTGCCTTCTTTCAGAGAGGCTATAATACCATGTTAGTTTTTTCTTTAGATATGATTAGATTATATAGGATCTTTATGTGAAAGAATAAAAAGTACAACAATATGCATAAGATATAAACTATACACAAGACTCAAAGATTTTCACCATGGAAACCATAAAGGAGAAAACCCCACAAACTTCCTCTGAATAATAAGATGGTCAAAAGAAGTAATAAGAAGTATTCAACAACTATCTATCTATCCTCCTTTGTCTCTGTCTCTTTCTCTCATGTGAACTTAAGAGTGTGGGGTGTGTATAAATGAGGGAGATCACCTCCCTATTTATACATTTTCAAGTCACTGACCAAACATAATACTGGGGCCCACATGTCTTTCCTAACAGGGTCAACTTCTCCTAGAGAGACTCGAAATACATATTACATGATGTTACATTGGGGATTATTCCCTCGACTTACAACATAGGTTCTATCTCAAGGTGCAGACACAATTAAGACATGTCGCAAGGGGGTAAACACATCCCTAATGGGGCTAAAACAACATACAATGATAATATACATCAAAATATCTTCCAAAGTTACAAATACATCAACAAAGGGAAAACTTGAACAAGCTTTGGTTCATGATTCAATAGAACCAAGTAGCTTATGGCACAGAAGGCCTACACATTTTCACTACATAGCACTACCACTAGTTGAAAATGAAAGATTAGTGACCAGGAGACCGAAAATTTTGGTCACCACAGTTTTTTTCAAGGGATAAATGACCAAAAATGATAAATTTAAGTGAGTTAACTAAAAGACACCAAGATAAATGACTACTTTTGGTCATGTGAAAAAATTAAACTGAAAAATACCAAGATAAATGACCAAATTTGGTCACGGGTTATCTAGACTAAAAATGACCACATAACAATTGGTCATTATTTGGTTATTTTTAGTTGTGTCACTTCAACAATGAAAAATTTACTAAATTACTAAATTCTATCACGATATATGGATTCAGAGGGGGTCTCTAAATCCATCTCTCTGAATCCATGTGTCCTATTAGAATTTAGTAAATTCTAGACCCCCTCATTTGCAGAGATGATTTTAGGGGTGAATTATAACTCATAGGCAATTTTAAAGGACTTTAATTTTTTTGCTAGACAAATTTATTATATTAAAAAGTGGGAAATTTTGGTTTTCATGTTGGTCATATTTTCCTAGAAAAGTCTTTATAAAAATGTTTAATATATGTTTTCTTGATTTCATGGAATAACAATAACAAAAAACATATATTTTTTTCTTGAAAAAAATATATGAATGTGTATATCTACATATATATTTGTTTATATTTATTATATAAAATCTATATTCATAGACAAAAGTAAATGAATTGATAAATTTCATAAAAAAAAATAGTTGAGATGTACAATTCTCTCATTCATATACACTTTGAGTTGAGATGTTTCTTTCCTCCTTCGTTTCCCGTTCTTCTTACTCATTATTGTTCTTGGTTAGCACATACCAATGGACAATGTCAAGGGTACCTTCTCTTGATTGTGTGAAATTTTGTAAGCTGAAATTATACAAATCAGCATGAGTGCATTCAACCAGACAATAGCATTGGCAGAGCTAACAGTTAGATGTATTTCCATGTTTTCCAAGGTGATTTTTATTCCTTGGAGTCAATCCCAGCGGATGAAATCGTTTGTTGGTCAGCATAATGTGCTAGATTTCAAACATTTCTACTGCTGCTGCAGCAGATCTTGAATGAACACCCGAGCATAGAACAAATAGGCATTTACCAAGTTGCTCAAATCCGCACGTTTATTTGTGTAATTCGAAGATCACATCTCTCACGAAGAGTGGGAGAACGAAGGATGTCCGCCAACTACTTGACAAAATGCCTGAACGAGATGTCTTCTCTTGGACTTCAATTGTTGCTGGATATTCCCCAAAAGGTCATATAAATGTTGCACGGGAATTCTTTGACAGAATGCCAAAAAGAAATGTGGTTTCGTGGACTGCTATCATAACAGGTTATGCTCGCAATGGAAAAATCGAGGAAGCACGCCATCTGTTTGACAAAATGCCGCAACGAAATGTATTCTCATGGACTGCAATGGTGGCAGGCTATGCTCAGAATGGAAAAGTAGAAGAGGTACGGAGATTGTTTGACAAAATTCCTGTACAAAACGTGGTCTCATGGACGGCCATGGTTGGAGGGTATACTCAAAACGGAAGGATTGAGGATGCGTCCCGTCTATTCGACAAACTGCCCGAAAGAGATGCAGTATCATGGACATTGATGATTAAAGGATATATGCAAAATGGAAGAGTAGAGGATGCCCAGCAATTGTTTATTCAAATGCCTGAAAAAACCTGTATTCTTGGATCACCATGATTGCAGGATATCTGCAGAATAAAAAATTGGATCGTGCACACCAACCGTTTGACACAATACCCAAACGTAATGCAATTTCGTGAACAATGGTTGTAGGATATGCCCAAATAGGTAAAAATGAGGAAGCGCATAGATTGTTTGACAAGATGCCTCAGCGATATATAATCTCGTGGAATGCAATTGTTATTGCATATTCCTAGAATGGAAAACTTAAGGAGGCACGCGAGCTGTTTGATAATATGCCACAGCGAGATGCGGTATCCTAGAATGCTATCATTGTAGGATATGAGCAGAGTGGTCAAGGTGAGGATGCACTCAAACTCTTTAACCAAATGTTGAGATCAAGCACAACAGTGGACCAGTCTACTCTCACTAGCATTCTAAGTGCGTGCACCAACCTAGCAGCCATAGAACAGGGAAAACAGATACACAAGCACATTATTAAAACAGTTTTTAAATCAGAGTTTTATTAGGGAATGCTCTCATTACCATGTATGCCAAATGTAGTAGCATAGATGATGCTCAACAAGTGTTAAATAAAATGCTCATAAAAGATAAAGTTTCCTGGACTACCACAATTGTAGGATATTCCGAGTATGGGCACAGTAATGAGGCACTTGATCTTTTCATACAAACGGAAAAGGCTGGCGTGAAGCCAGATCATGTGACTTTGGTTGGTGTTCTATCTGCTTGCAGCCATCCAGGCCTACTGGATGAAGATTGGCATTTTTTTTACTCTATGAGTAGAGATTATTGCATCACACCCATGGTGGAACATTACTCATGCATGGTAGATCTTCTTGGGCGCTGTGGGAAGTTGCATGAGGCATAGGAAATGATTAGCAAAATGCCATTAATTCAGCCCGATGCTGTCATATGGGAATCCTTGCTTAGTTCTTGTAGGATACATTCAAATGTGGACTTGGGAAGGCATGTGGAAGAAAATCTTTTTGAGTTGCAGGAACCAGAAAATGGTGCAAATTATGTCCTCCAATTGAATATTTATGCTGCAGCAGGCAGGTGGGATGATGTTGCAATAGTGAGAGTGAAGATCAAAGGCAGGGGTGTCAAAAAGCAACCAGGCTGTAGTTGGATTGAGGTCAAGAACAAGATTCATACATTTCTTGTAGGAAACCAATCAAACCCCCAAACAAGAAAGATTTATGCAACATTGAAAGCATTGGCAGTTTCAATGAAGGCCTTAGGATATTTCCCTCACACAAACTTTGCATTGCATGATGTTGCAGAAGAGGAGAAAGAGCAGCTCCTCAGCAATCATAGTGAAAAGCTGGTCGTTGCATTTGGATTTATTAGTACCCCATCAGCAACACCTATACGAATTGTCAAGAACCTTATGTGTGTGGTGACTGTCATAATGCTGCCAAGTTCATCTCCAAGATTGTAATGAGAGAAATTGTCCTGAGGGATGCCAGACGCTTCCATCATATCAAGGATGGGTTTTCTTCCTGTAGAGATTATTGGTAATAGCAAGAGTAAAAGGATATTTTTATTCTGGGCTTCTCTAACAATTTATTAGTAATTTTTGTGGTATGGATTATAAACATAAAGGATAATGGCACATAAACCCTGGAGAGGGTATGCTTCTTCATTCAATGTCAGCATTACATCTCGAAAATATTTAGCTATAAAGCGGAAATTGAGGGGCTATGACTACATTAGCAAGGCGACCAACATTAACATCACTTTTACACTGGCACAGAACCAGTATTTCCGCATTAACACTATCGAGACCTCAAAATGATTGGGTGAATGCATTATCATGGCCCAGGGGAGTACACTTGCCAGGTTTTGAAGTTTGAACTTGGGTTAACATTGCAGCAAGCGCTCCAATTTGTCACTTAACGTATAAGCTAGATGGACCTCGCTTCGAAATTCTGTTGTTGACTCCTCGTTCTAGTTTACTTCTCAGGGTACTGGCTGCAGGAAATATTTACATAAATGCATCAAAATTTAAGGGTTTCCTTTGCAGGTATCCACCACATGGTCATCGAACAATTGTCGTTGAGGAAGGAGTATAGTGGGAGAGGCTGTGAGCACCTCCATTGGACACGCTTGCCCATGATCTTCACCCATCTGATTGTTTGAATGACCTGTGTCCTAGAGATAATGTTGAGATACAGTGGAGAAGGAACAAGGAATTTCCATTCGGTACGTGTAGTCTCGTACTCTTTATGGACTAAATTCTTGGATCTTGTGCACAAGTGGCTGTTTTATTATAGTTGTAATTATTCTTAAGTTGATCTGTAGTCATAGTGAGCTCTACAAGTAAGTACTTTGATCATGCTTCAATTGATATCCTCTTATGCTTGGAAAATACATGATGAGTATTTTCTTTGAAACAATTTCTCATATAATGTTACTCCTTTTGCTTGGTAGGATGGTGGTATGGGGTTGTGGGCCATTCCGATTATTGTGACAGAGATAATCGCCATTGTCAATGTCATTTAGATGGTGAGAATCCTCCATATGATAAAAATAGTAAGATGATTTTCAGTTGTTTTGTGTGTCATATATTGATCTAGTTATACAATGAAGTACTCACAAAGTGACAAACACAAAATAATTTCATGTTAACCAAACAATGGGCTTGGTCCTGATAATGTTGAAGTCCTGGACTATATTATTATTTTTTAGCACATTTATTCATAAGTTGATTCAAAGTGAAGCCTTTTAAAAATATACATCTGGTCTATTAGTTATGCAATCATGCTTCTTTTTGAACTTTCTGTCGCAAGGTGCGAAGATGTTGCAAAATTAATCTAGGCTTTCAACGGGTATAAAAATATAATATACTACTTTTTGCCTTATTAAGAGGTGTGCTATTTGTTATATAATAATATTGAGGAAGGGCCACCAAACTATTGGGAGAAGAAAGGAAAATGGATAAAGATAAATCTAGGCCATCTCAAAGAAATTATAACAAAGAGGATTCTGTGCAAGAACAAGTTAAAGACGGTATTTTTTTACTAAAAAGATTGTTATGTTGGTCTTCTTTCCAAACCCAAAAACATCTGATTTTTCAGTAGCAGACATTTACATTAAAATATAGATGAAGGCCTATCAATTCTCTTTGAATTGCTATGGTAAATCTCTTAAATGACGAGTTGTTCAAACTTCAAATGTATCGCTGAGACAGTTGACAATAGGGGCAAATCATAATTAATCTCTCTAGATATGTGTTAGTTGTTAGCTTCACAGAGAAACTATGTTGCAAATGGATTTTAGCCCATCACCATGTTGCTATTTGTTGTCATATTTCATTATTTATATTATGATCTTGGAATCCTAATGGCTATGAAGCCAGCATTCTGTAAGCAATTGCAACGCATAGATTGTGTTAAATGTTGGAGTACCACTGGGCACTGTCATATCTGGTTGATGTTTTTAGTAATAGCTTATAGTAAATTTCATTTATTTTTCCAGATCCAAGTGCACTTGATGGTTCATTGTTTTCTTCTTGCATATTATTTACTCGCCTTGGAGATATGGAGCATATTCTTACTTTTTGAGAGTGCCAATATGCAAACAAGCTGCAATGTGAATTGGTCTAGCACGGAATATATGTAAAATTTTATTATATGAAAAAGGATACCCTTTTACCCTAGAGATTTCTTCCTTGTTTCTAACAAAAAATTTGGGATGTGTAAATTGGAAGCGCACTGAATCTATGATAGAAGCATTAAGTGCAATCCATTCAACTCAAAGGAAAAGTTATGTAATATTTTTTTTTCGAAGGAAAACCTCGTGGGAACACCCAAGGGATGCTTCCCCACATTTGTGGATGGCATCCTAATAAATTGGTCGACATACATTGTAGGATCCTGTTCCTAACCGAGGGGGGTTGGAACTTGGCTCCTGCTGGCATGGAACAAGCTAAATGCCCAGCAACATTGGCAACAAATCGTTGAGTTAACATACTTAGTAAGAACAGTGAGTTATGTAGGATATTTGAGAACATGCTTAGTAAGAACAGTGACATGAGAAATTAGAAATAAAAGAGATACAATACCATATGGATTTCTCTACATTAACATTGAATAACTGTATTCTGATTATTCCCTGTATTTGATGGGGAAGCCTGCGATTTGTGGCCCTTGATATTCAAGAGAACTGTGCTTCTTACATATCAACGATGTTTCCATTTTTCATCTTCATTGAATTTGTCTGCCTGTGGACATTAACTATAATTTCTTTTGTTTTGGCCACTTGATAAATGGGTACCTTAAAATATCTGAAGTTTGCAGAAGTATGTCCATCTGGAAATTTTGGTTTCCCGCTCAAGTGTACAATCGTGAGGTAGGTATCAATGTTCTATAAATAACCTCTTGGCTTGAAGCAAACAATTCTTATGGCTGGTATTTTATGACAACATGTTGTAGGTTGCTTGATAAAATAATAAAAATACAAGTCCCGTGTTTCTAGTTATCTTATAAAATTAAAAGGTCAATGTAGATTTCCTATGAAGCTTGGTCCCCTATACAAATAGTCCCATGCCTTTTTAAATTTTCCCCAGAATAATGACGGACGTAGTTGTAATTTTTGCTAGATTTCATTGAAGTTAGCTTGATTTCAATGGTTTCTGGAGATGTAGCGAGTTTAAAAAAATCGTGCATACAGTTATTAGAATGATATATGAGTTTCCTTAATTCATGCTGATTTAATTCTATGCAGCATGTACATGTTGGGTTTATGCTATCATGTTAAGATGCAAAGTTCAATCATGATTGCAGAACTGACACTTTCTAGGCCAGGTATGTTAAGTATTCATTATATTCGCACTCTTGGAAATGGAATTTTTCTTAAACCCTGTTAAATCATGGAAGGATAGAACTACAATTTTTTTCTTAATACTAGCAACATATAAAATGTCATGGCTTGTGTACACCCTCTTCTTTTGCAATACCCATCGCTTCATTTATGTGGTCAACTTCATTGGTTCTCATTTGCTTGTGTTTTACTTCTGACTATTGAACATAAAGGATAATGGACATAAACCTAGAGAGGGCATGTTGCTTCATTCAATGTCAGCATTACATCCCGAAAATTTTCAACTACAAAGCAACAATTGTGTTTTACTTCTTACTAATGAACATAAAGGATAATGGCACATAAACCCTGTAGAGGGTATGTTTCTTCATTCAATGTCAGCATTACATCTTGAAAATATTCAGCTATAAAGCACCAATTGAGGGGCTATGACTGCATTAGCAAGGAAACCAACATTAACAACACTTTTACCCTAGCATAGAAACAGTATTGCCACATTAACACTACCGAGACCTCAAAATGATTGGGTGAATGCATTATCATGGCCTAGGGGAGTAAACTTGCCAGGTTTTGAAGTTTGAACCTGGGTCAACGTTGCAACAAGCGCTACAATTTTCCACTTAACCTATAAGCTAGATGGACCTCACTTCAAAATTTTGTTGTTGACTCTTAATTCTAGTTTACATCACAGGGTACTAGCTGCAAGAAATATTTACATAAATGCATCAAAATTTAAGGGTTTCCTTTGCAGGTATCCACCACATGGTCATCGACCAGTTGTTGTTGACGAATGAGTAAAGTGGGAGAGGTTGCGAGCACCTCCAGTGGACACACCTGCCCATGATCTTCACCCATCTAATTGTATGAATGACCTATGTCCTGGAGATAATGTTGAGATACAGTGGAGAAGGAACAAGGAACTTCCATACGATACGTTTAGCCTCGTACTTTTTATGGACTAAAGTCTTGGATCTTGTGCACAAGTGGTTGTTTCATTATAGTTGTAATTATTCTTAGGTTGATCCGTAGTCATAATGAGTTCTACAGGTAAGTACTTTGTTCATGCTTCAATTGATATCCTCTTATTCTTGGAAAATACATGATGAGTATTTTCTTTGAAACAATTTCTCATATAATGTTACTCCTTTTGCTTGGCAGGATGGTCTACAAAGATCAAGTTGAAGACAATATTTTTTTACTACAAAGATTGCTATGTTGGTCTGCTTTCCAAACCCAAAAACATCTGATTTGTTAGTAGCAAACATTTACATTAAAATATAGATGAATGCCTGTCAATTCCCTTTGAATTGCTATGGTAAATCTATTAAATGACAAGCTGTTCAAACTTCAAATGTATCGTTGAGACAGTGACCAACAGGGCCAAATCATAATTAATCTCTCTAGATGCATGTTAGCTGTGAGCTTCATAGAGAAACTGTTGCAAATGGATTTTATCCCATCACCTTGTTGCTATTTGTTGTCATATTTCATTATTTATATTATGATCTTGGAATCCCAATGGCTGTGAAGAATTCTGCGAACAATTGTAAAGCATAGATTGTGTTAAATGTGGGAGTACCATTGGGCACTATCATATCTGGTTGATGTTTTTAGTAATAGCTTATGGCCAATTCATTTATTTTTCCAGATCCAAGTGCACTTGACGGTTCATTGTTTTCTTCTTGCATATTATTTACTGGACCTGGAGATATGGAGCATATTCTTACTTTTTCAGAGTGCTGATATGCAAACAAGCTGCAATGTGAACTGGTCTAGCAGGGAATATATGGAAAATTTTCTTATATGAAAAAGGCTAGCCTTTTACCCCAGAGCTTTCTTCCATGTTTCTAACCAAGAATGTGGGATGTGTAAATTGGAAGTGCAATGAATCTATGATAGAAGCATTAAGTGGAATCCATTCAACTCAAAGGCAAACTTATGCAAGATTTTTTTTCGAAGGAAAACCTCATGGGGAAACCCAAGGGATTCTTCCCCACATTTGTGGATGGAATCCTAGTAAACTAGTCGGCATACATCGTAGGCTCATGTTCCTAACCCAGGGGGGTTCGAACTAGGATCATGCTGGTATGGAACTGTTAGGATTATTAATCCTTCCTTGTCCAATTTGGTCATATGTCTAAATTAGGAGTCATGTTTAAATCGGGAGTCCATCTAGTTTATTTTTAGTCACTAGCACCATTGGGTCCACTTGGCCTAATTGGGGCACATGTTTAAGTTACTAAAGTGTGGGGAACACTAATTGAGGCCTATTGCCAATGATTACACTTGCATGCATCATTTTAGGAGCCTCCTAGACCAATCCCTACAATTTAGGAGCAACTGGGAGTGCCGAAACCAACCAAGGTCAGTTGAGTTGAGTTGGTGACTAGTCAAGCTACGTTAGGAGTCGGTTACATTCTTTTCTAGTCCTCTACATTCAGTTAGCACTAGGTTTGCATGGATACATGTAGGAGGGGCACATTTATCACCTACCATAGTTAATTAGCCCTAGTCAACACTGAATGTAACACTTGAATTGTGTTTTAGAACTCTGATGAACTTCGGTTATGGTTTAGACAAGGTCAGTTAACTATCGAGTCCTCCGACAGTGATTTAGACAAGGTCTTTTTTCCCTACAGTCAAGTAGAGTCTAATCAATTCAAATTTCCTCATGTGGATTCGAATTGCATGTGGCTATTTAAGCCATTGTACTTCATTGTAATTATTATCTAATTACTTGTTTTATTAATGAAAGCATTCACAGCTGCAAGCCCTTTTTGCATTGTTTCATTCTTCAATTGTTGAGTAAATTGTGTGATCTATCTTGTGAGTTGTGTGTTTGTCCACAAATATATGTCCTCAATTTAATATGGTATCAGAGCCTCGATGGACAAGACACCTCTCCTCCTCATATCTCCAGCTGGATCATTTTTTTGAGCAAAATTGCTCCTTCTAGTACTGCACCAAAAGCGAAGAATTTACCACTTAATATCCCAAGTTAGGAAATTGTTGATCAACCTTTCTTGATCAACTATGCTGGGTTTGAAGGAAATTCCAAAAGTGCATACTGTCGACCTTACTTTGTATGTTTGATTGGGTGACAGGTTATCAACTCTTCTCATAGCATTCGCTACAAGCAGCCCTTTCTTCTCACTGCATTCGCTACAACATCTCAGTCCTTCTTACTACATTCAAAATGGTTCATCCAGTAGAGCCTCTCACTCCCTTCAACTATCAGCAGTGGAAGGAATACATGGTGGTAATGCTCCGCACCAAGGAGCTCTTTAGACTCATAGAAGAAACAGAGGCAGTGCCATCTTTAGATCATGACAAAGAAAAGTACTTGAACATGCTTGATGAAGCCCATGGACACTTGTTCTCCTCATTTTCTTGAGATCTTTGATTCCACATCCAAGGATTGAAGACTCCCAAGGAGATTTAGGACAAGCTTGCCTCCTTATTTGATAAGCAGGATGAGATGAGGATCCATCAGCTAGAAAATGATCTGATCACTCTTAATCCATCCAACTTCGAATCACTGAATGAATTCTTCACAAAGTTCAAGAACCTAATATATCAGTTGAAGCAATGCAAAGTGGAGAAGGATGAAGATCAACTCATCCTTGCCATTCTCATAAAGCTCAATGCAGACTACTCAGTCTTTGTATCAACCTTCCAAACAGTAAGGCTCACTACTCCAAATTGGAAGATGCCCACTCTTAATTCCTTCATCCAATCTCTCACTTCTAAGAATGATAAATTGATCCAAATGGCGATCATTCGATCTTCCAAAGATCAAGATCTAGTTGCAAGATGAGATAAGGTAGCGAATGACAAAGGGAAGCATAGAGATGAGTCTCCTGTGAAGAAAGATAAGTCAAAAGAGCCTTCAGGTTCGAAGAGAAGCAAGAAGAATGGAAAAGGCAAGGTCCTTTTCTCTTACTATGGAAGGTGCTTTCATTCAGAAAGCTCCTGTATCAGAAGACAATTTGATGAAATGGCTCTTCTTTTGAAGAAACATAACATTTTTGTACCTGCTAGCACATGGAAGGATGACTCTAAAGAAGAAGATGAATAATACCAAAGGAAAGGCCATGCACTGAAGGCTTGCTACACATCAACACATGTCTTTCTCATTGATTCTGGAGCTTCCAACCATATGGCTGCATCCAGAGAATCATTCTCTTCTTTTCCTTTGATGGTCCTAGTATTCAGATAGGAAATAACAGTAAATTCAAAACAAAAGGGAAGGGATCTGTCAATATTGAACATGGAAGGTTCAAAGATGTGCTATTTTTTCCCTCCCTAGCTTCGAACCTATTATCTGTCTATCAAATGACCCATACTGGATCTCCAAAGCGAGTTATCTTTGGTCCTGACTCAGTGGAGATCACATATATCTCTACCGGGAACATCATAGCAAAAGGTGTTTCAAATCATGCTTCAAAAGCATATGAGTTCTCATATTTCATGCCTCCTTCAGAACCAATGCACTCTCAGTAGCCACTTGCAAGGGAAGGTAAAATCATTGCATCTACTTCTTTCGCAGCTTGTACTAGTATTGCAGATATATCTTTATCAGTTTATGAGATTGAGATTCAGGGTGACTCATATCTAGATTCAGTCCCTACTTCCCAACTGGAATCTAGGAAGATGACTGGAAACTCACCTGACACTCAGAAAGAAAATACCCTTGCGCTATGTCATGCAATATTACCTCCTTCAGAGAGATGCAATAGACTCCCTGTAAGATGCTATATCGCAAGGGCTCAGTCTCACTACATTCAAAAGAATGGATATGATCATACACCTCTTCATCCATCAAGAGACAAAGGTTACATTCCTCCTTCCTTCCATCATCAATTTTGGAGAAGAAGGAGAAGTCTACATGCCAGGCCCCAGAATACCTGTGCACAACACACCATACATGCTGCTTCGCTACCTCACAGAGATGACTATTGCAGCAACATATTTTCAAGTTTTTCAAACTTGAGACCTTATTCTACTTGCTTACATAGAGGGCGGGACTTTTTCCCATGTGGTTTTTGCCTCATCTCCTTGTATTAAGCAGTTACTTTATTTTACTTGATGTAATGGGTGACCTATGGTCTTAGTTACCAAGGCCCACATATTGTCCAAGTTAGCATTCAGAGGGGGTGTTAGGATTATTAATCCCTCCTTGTCCAATTTGGTCATATGTCTAAATCAAGAGTCATGTCTAAATCAGGAGTCCATCCAGTCTATTTTTAGTCACTAGCACCATTGGGTCCACTTGGCTTAATTGGGGAACATGTTTCAGTTACTAAAGTGTGGGGAACACTAATTGAGGCCTAATTCCATTGATTTCACTTGGATGCATCAATTTAGGAGCCTCCTAGATCAATCCCTACAATTTAGGAGCAACTGGGATTGCCGAAACAAACCAAGGTCAGTTCAGTTCAGTTGGTGACTAGTCAAGCTAAGTTAGGAGTCAGTTACATTCAGTTCTAGTTGTCTACATTCAGTTAGTGCTAGGTTTGCATGGCTACATGCAGGAAGAGCACATTTATCACCTACCACAGTCAGTTAGCCCTAGTCAACACTGAATGTAACACTTGAGTTGTGTTTTAGAACTTCGATGAACTCCAGTGATGGTTTAGACAAGGTCAGTTAACTATTGAGTCCTATGACAGTGATTTAGACAAGGTCTTAGTTACCTATAGTCAAGTAGAATCTAATCAATTCAAATTTCCTCATGTGGATTCGAATTGCATATGGCTATTTAAGCCATTGTACTTCATTGTAATTATTATCTAATTACTTTTTTTTATTAATGAAAGCATTCACAATTGCAAGCCCTTTTTGCACTGTTTCATTCTTCAATTGTTTAGTAAATTGTGTGATCTATCTTGTGAGTTGTGTGTTTGTCCACAGATTCATGTGCTCAATTTAATAGGAACAAGCCAAATTCCCAGCAACATTGGCAACAACTCGTTGAGCTAACATACTTAGTAAGAACAGTGAGTTATGTAGGATATTTGAGAACATGCTTAGTAAGAACAATGACATGAGCAATTAGAAACAAAAGAGATACAATACCATATGGATTGCTCTAAATTAGCATTGAATAAATGTATCCTGATTATTCCCTGTATTTGATGGGGAAGCCTTCTATTTGTGGCCCTTGATATTCAAGAGAATTGTGCTTCTTACATATCAACGGTGTTTCCATTTTCCATCTTCATTGAATTTGTCTAGCTACGGACATCAACTATAATTTATTTTATTTTGGCCACTTGCTAAATGGGTACATTAAAATATCTGAAGTTTGCACAATTCTGTCCATGTGGAAATTTTGGTTTCTTGCTCAGGTGTACAATAATGAGGTAGGTATCAATGTTCTATAAATGACCTCTTGGATTGAAGCAAATAATTCTTATGGCTAGTATTGTATGACAATATGTTACTGGTTGCTTGATAAAATAATAAAAATACAAGTCTCGTGTTTCTAGTTATCTTATAAAATTAAAAGGTCAATGTAGATTTCCTATGAAGCTTGGTCCCCTGTACAAACAGTCCCATGCCTTTTCAAAATTTCCCAATAATAATGACAGACATAGTTATAATTTTTGCTAGATTTCGTTGAAGTTAGCTTGATTTCAATGGTTTCTGGAGATGTAGCGAGTTTAAAAAAAAGCCTGCATAAAGTTATTAGAATGATAGATGAGTTTCCCTGATTCATGCTGATTTAATTCTGTGAAGCATGGACATGTTGGGTTTATGCTATCATGTTATGATTCAAAGCTCAGTTATGATTGCAGAACCCACCCACACTTTCCAGGCTATGTATGTTAAGTATTCATTATATTCGCACTCTTGGAAATGGCATTTTTCTTAAACCCCATTAAATCATGGAAGGATAGAACTACAATTTATTTCTTAATAATAGCAACATTTAAAATGTCATGGCTTGTGTACACCCTCTTCTTTTGCAATACCCATCGCTTCATTTCTGTGGTCAACTTCATTGGTTCTCATTTGCTTGTGTTTTACTTCTGACTATTGAACATAAAGGATAATGGACATAAACCTGGAGAGGGTATGTTCCTTCATTCAATGTCAGCATTACATCTTGAAAATCTTCAGCTACAAAGTGACAGTTGTGTTTTACTTCTTACTAATTAACATAAAGGATAATGGTGCATAAACCCTGGAGACAGTATGTTTCTTCATTCAATGTCAACATTACATCTCAAAAATCTTCAGCTATAAAGCGACAATTAAGGGGCTATGATTGCATTAGCAAGGCGACCAACATTAACAACACTTTTACACTAGCACAGAACCAGTATTGCCGCATTAACACTACCCAGACCTCAAAATGATTGGGTGAATTCATTATCACGGCCCAGGGGAATACACTTTCCAAGATTTTATGTTTGAACCTAGGTCAACATTGCAGCAAGTGCTCCAATTTTCCACCTAACCTATAAGCTAGATGGACCTTACTTTGAAATTCTATTGTTGACTCTTAATTTTAGTTTACTTCTCAGGGTATTGGCTGCATGAAATATTTACATAAATGCATCAAAATTTAAGGGTTTCCTTTCCAGGTATCCACCACATTGTCGTCGAACAGTTGTTGTTGAGGAAGGAGTACATTGGGAGAGGCTGCGAGAACCTCCAGTGGACATGCCTACCCATGATCTTCACCAATGTGATTGTTTAAATGACCTATGTCCTTGAGAAAATGTTGAGATACAGTGGAGAAGGAACAAGGAATTTCCATACAGTACGTGTAGCCTCGTACTTTTTATGGACTAAAGTCTTGGATCTTGTGCACAAGTGGCCTTTTTATTATAGTTGTAATTATTCTTATATTGATCCATAGTCATGGTGAGAAATATAGGTAATTACTTTGTTCATGCTTCAATTGATATCCTCTTATGCTTGAAAAGTACATGATGAGTATTTTCTTTAAAACAATTTCTCATATAATGTTACTCCTTTTGCTTGGCAGGATGGTGGTATGGGGTTGTGGGCCATTCAGATTATTGTGACAGAGATAATCGCCACTGCTAATGTCATTTAGATGGTGAGAATCTTCCATATGATAAAAATAGTAAGATGATTTTCAGTTTTTTTGTGTGTCATATATTGATCTAGTTATACAATGAAGCACTCACAAAGTGACAAACACAAAATAATTTCATGTTATCCAAACAATGGGCTTGGTACTGATAATGTTTGAGTCCTGGACTTTATTATTATTTTTAACACATTTATTCATAAGCTGATTCAAATTGAATCCTTTTAAAAATCTTCATCTTGGCAATTAGCTACGCAATCATGCTTCTTTTTGAACTTTCTGTCACAAGGTGCGATGATGTTGCAAAATTAATCCAGGCTTTCAATGGGTATAAAAATAAAATATACTACTTTTTTCCTCATTAGGAAGTGTGCTATTTGTTATAAAATAATATTGGGGAAGGGCCACCAAACTGTCGGGAGAAGAAAGAAAAATGGATGAAGATAAATCTAGGCCATCTAAAAGCAATTATAACAAAGAGGCTTTTGTGCAAGAACAAGTTGAAGATGGTATTTTTTTACTAAAATGATTGCTATGTTGGTCTTCTTTCCAAACCCAAAAACATCTGATTTGTCAGTAGCAGACATTTACATTACAATATAGATGAAGGCCTCTCAATTCTCTTTGAATTTCTATGGTAAATCTATTAAATGACGAGCTATTCAAACTTCAAATGTATCACTGAGACAGCTGCCAACAGGGCCAACTCATAATTAATCTCTCTAGATGTTTTTTAGCTACAAGCTTCATAGAGAAACTGTGTTGCAAATGGATTTTATCCCACCACCTTCTTGCTATTTGTTGTAATATTTCATTATTTATATTATGATATTGGAATCCTAATGGTTGTGAACCCAGGATTCTGCAAACAATTGCAAAGCATAGATTGTGTTAAATGTTGGAGTACCACTGGGCACTGTCATATCTGGTTGATATTTTTAGTAATACCTTATGTCCAATTTCATTTATTTTTCCAGATCCAAGTGCACTTGATGGTTCATTGATTTCTTCTTGCATATTATTTATTGGCCTTGGAGATATGGAGCATATTCTTACTTTTTTAGAGTGCTGATATGCATACAAGCTGCAATGTGAACTGGTCTAGCAGGGAATATATGGAAAATTTTCTTATATGAAAAAGGATAGACTTTTACCAGAGAGATTTCCTCCCCGTTTCTAACCAAGAATGTGGGATTTGTAAATTGGAAGCGCACTAAATATATGATAGAAGCATTAAGTGCAATCCATTCAACTCAAAGGCAAAGTTATGTAAGAATTTTTTTTCCAAGGAAAACCTCGTGGGAAAACTAAAGGGATGCTTCCCCACATTTGTGGATGGCATCCTAGTAAACTGGTGGGAATACACTATAGGCTCCTGGGCCTAACCCAGGGGGGTTGGAGCTAGGCTATTGCTGGCATGGAACAAGCCAAATTCCCAGCAACATTGGCAACAAATGGTTGAGCTAACATACTTAGTAAGAACAATGAGTTATGTAGGATATTTGAGAGCATGCTTAGTAAGAACAGTGACATGAGCAATTTGAAACAAAAGAGATACAATACCATATGGATTGATCTGCATTGGCATTGAATAATTGTATTATGGTTATTTCTTGTATTTGATGGGGAAGCCTGCTATTTGTGGCCCTTGATATTCAAGAGAACTGTGCTTCTTACATATCAACGATGTTTCCATTTTCCATCTTCATTGAATTTGTCTGCCTGCGAACATCAACTATAATTTCTTTTGTTTTGGCCACTTGCTAAATGGGTACCTTAAAATATCTGAAGTTCGCACAAGTCTGTCCATTTGAAAATGTTGGTCTCCCGCTCAGGTGTACAATTGTGGGGTAGGTATCAATGTTCTATAAATAACCTCTTGGTTTGAAGAAAAGAATTCTTATGGATGGTATTGTATGACAATATGTTGCTGGTTGCTTGATAAAATATTAAAAATACATGTCCCATGTTTCTAGTTATCTTATAAAATTAAAAGGTCAATGTATATTTCCTGTGAAGCTTGGTCCCTTGTACAAACAGTCCCATGCCTTTTTAAATTTTTCTCAAGAATAATGACAGACATGGTTGTAATTTTTTCTAGATTTCATAGCTTGATTTCAATGGTTTATGGAGATGTAGTGGGTTTAAAAAAATCCTGCTTACAGTTATTAGAATTATATATGAGTTGCCCCGATTCATGCTGATTTAATTATGTGCAACATGGACATGTTGGGTTTGTGCTATCATCTTGTGATGCAAAGCTCAGTTATGATTGTAGAACCGACACTTTCCAGGCCAGGTATGTTAAGGTGGTTAATTTACAAGGGATCATAAATTGGTAGTGTATGCAAAGGCAACAGAGAGGAGCACACACACACACAAGTTATCAACTGTACATATATTGTGTACTCTTCATATTCCATGAAGAGACAATTAATTCTACATTGAATTGTATATGTTTGACAGGGCACTTCAAAATAATCTATTGTTTGTAATCAAGGAGTTAAACTTCTGCATAAATACCTAATATAGATTCATAGTTTTTATGTTCTTAAATGCTGGTGAAAGTTTAAATTATTTTACAACCATGACTGTATACATGCGAATGTTGATGAAGGCATTGTTGGTGGTGGCAGGTGTAGTCTATTGAGGCTTGATTCAAAGGTTGATGCTATCAAAGATACACTTGCAAACAATGAGCAAAATGTGTGATATTTGTCTTTATCGTTCAGGATCAAGTTCAATGGGAGTGGAAAAGATTCCAAAGCCATGTTTTATAGTCGAATGACACATTATTTGTTGAACGTAGAAATATTATATGTACACGGAAAATTCCATTTTTTTTAATCTTTTGCAACTTGTTATTACATGGGATTTAAACTGTGTTGGCCTTTTTGGTGCTCACAGATTGGTGCAAGCATTGTTAAACAGGATTTAATCTACCCATTGAAATTAATTGCAAAGAATGTTGGAGTGAAAAGAAGTGTCATGGCTGAAAAGGTTAGGACAAAACCTACCATGATTGTTAATTACTTTTCATGCTTATTGGAGTGCTTTTACTTTTAACGAAGGAAAACTTATTTATGTTGAGAGTCAGCCTAATTGCAGATGGTGTTATTTCTCTATTCACACACTTTTTAATATATACTAGATTTAAATTATATTCTTCATTTTTCTTAGGTACTGAATAGTGTAGATTTAGCCTTTCATGTTTAATTAAACAATTCTTAAATTGAATTTGTTAGATTAGATTTTTCTATTTTGCACATGATCTTGGTTAGAGTTGTTAAATGTTGAATATTATAAAGAATTTGCTTCATTGTTTTTCTACTTACAAGTGTGATTTTTTTATTGGATTTTGAAGGGGTGAGATTAACTAAGTGGTCCGTTGAGTATGAAGAGCCTGTTGCTGAGGGTTTTAAGCTGTCAATTATGGTTTTGAAGTTGCCGCATGATCTAAGTATGGCTTAGCATCCAAGTACAAGTGGGATGGTTTAGCCATTGTAATATTTTGAAAAGTCATCGATGTACTAGATGATTTTCATGTAAAGTTATATAGAGATAGTTTTTGAGAAAACTCATATTTATTGTAATACTTGATATTTCATATAATATAATTTGTGCAGTTTAAAACTTATATAGTTGTACTTTATATTATTTATAAGTGTTGTAATTAACTAATTAATGTGACATTGCATATTTCACATGTGTATTAGATGATGATAAATAATGCATGATTCTTTTTTTAATTTAAACATAATATCATATTAAAATTTTATATTGATTAATAATGGACACCATTAAAACTACTAAAATATAATAAGTACACATAAAACAACTAAAAATGATTAAATTAGTAACCAATAAATGAGATTAATGACAAAAATTCGCATATAAAATGACCAAAACTTGAGAGATACGCGACCAAACAGTGAGATATAAATGACCAAAAAAACGACCAAAATTTGCGTATCAATGACCAAAAAACAGTTTTGGTGGCTAATTTACGGTCTTTTATTACGCGACCAAATTTGGTCATATTCTAGTTTGTTATGTGGTCATTAATTTTGTCATAAATGTGGTCATATATTTGGTCATTGATTCAAATATATGACCAAATTAATTACCAACTGATAAGCTATAAATGACCAAAATAAAAATGACCAATTTTTGTCACGTAATAAAAGATCGTAAATTAGCCACCAACGATCGTCAAACCAAAAGTGGTCATTGATATGTGGATTTTGGTCATTTTTTCATCATAATCTCTCATTTTCCACTAGTGTACCGATGGAAAGCGAAGTAGTCTCTGGACTTCCAAAGATCTAGAAAAAGAATGAACTCATTTTGAAAGGATATACACAAGGAAAGAATTCAAGGAAGACATTTCCCAGCAGTGAAAGAAAGGCTAAAGGAATATTGGAGATAATACACTCGGATGTATGTGGACCCATGTATTGTGCCTCGTTAAGCAGGTATGTGTACTAGGTTTCATTTATAGACAATTTCTCACGTAAGAATTGGATATATTTATTCAAAGCGAAAAATGAAGTATTTAGTAAGTTCAAGGAATATAAATCCTTGGTCGAGAAACAAACTGAAAGGAAGATCAACATTATACGGTAAGATAATGGCATAGAATTCAAGGAAATCTATAGAGAGTCTGGTATTAAGAGGGAGTTGAGAAATCAGTATAATCCTTAGCAGAATGGGATTTTGAAATGAAATAATCGGACCATAATGGAAGAAGAGTAAGCAATGCTACACGACCAGGATCTTCCCACGCACCTTTGGGCGGAAGAAGTAAGGACGAGTGTGTATGCAACAAATCGTAATCCTCATCAAGTACTTGACAACAAAACTTCAGAATAATATTTCTTAGGAGAGAAACCAGAAGTCATCCATCTTAGAATATTTGGTTTCCCGATGTACATACATATCCAAAAGGAGAAGAGGACCAAGCTTGATCCTTCTGGGAGGAAGGGTATATTCGTAGGATATAGTGATACATCAAAGGCCTACCGAATATACTTCTTGGGGTTCAAGAAGATCGACATAAAGAGATATGTAACCTTTTATGAAGACTCGACATACTTCAAATCTAGGAGGATAACTATTCAAGAGTTTGAGTAACCTGAAGAAACGAGAGTCCGAGGGATGCAAATCGGAGAAGCAATTCCAGAATACCACGAAGATTGTGACACGATAGAAAAATAAGATCCAATAGAGACACTTCTCGAGAAAGAGACATCAACTATTTTCATTCAATATATGAAGAATAATGAAAGTGTTGAAGTCTGTTCTAACCCTCTTATCAAATAATAATCATTTTTTAAATATGGAAACTTCTATGCCATAAACACAAATATGTTTGAAATTGTACACTTACAAGTAAATCAACCATCTTATAAGGAAATAATACCTTTATGGCCTTTTTCCAAGAATACAACAATGAGTGATGAGGGAGAGAAAGAATATTTTCAAATATGGATGGATCAAAGATACATTGATGGCATCAATTTCTCCAATGTGTATAAGTTTGAAAAATATTTGCAATTTGAATTTTTAGAGTATAATAAAACAAAGGTTGGTCACAACATGCATATGTTTGATGACTATGTTTTTCCTCCTAAAATTATTTTGAGTGGTAATGCATCATTCGTGTATTATATAAAAAACATAATGTAATGTCCCTTTTTAACAAATTTTATTAAAATTACCAATTTTCACTTTTTCCCTATTTCGACCTTTAACTAGTTTTGATGTCTAGGTCTCCAAATTGACTCAATTGCTCCAAAATATTATGAGAAGGTATATTAATGATATTAATAATTGAATATGATGTTCAAGGATTATTAATTACCCTCCAAAGACTTCTGCAAACTTTTTTAATATTCTGTCCAAGGTAGAAGTTTTCACTAGCAAATTGGGGTTCCAATTCCCCCGGGGTAAATGATGAAAATGGATTTCCAAATGCTCCCAAACCCACTCAAATTTCTGAAAAGAGGTAGAGGATTTTTAAGGGAAATTATTAAGGTATCATGTGAATCATTATTCATTTTATAAATTCTGTTATAACCCTTTCCCAAAAATCTACAAAATCACTCGTTCGACCCTTGGGGAAATGGCACCAAATCTTCTCCAAATGCAAATAAATTGAGTAAGATGACTTAAAATTATTAACTGTTGTATATGAAACTTGTAATAGTCATAAATAGAATTCAATTCATCATAAATATATCAGAGAAACATTCTTTCATTCGAAATCATCAGCATTACAATGTCATACATCAATATAGTGGGGAAATGGTCATTGTTTGCTCATTAATAATCACTTTTACATACAACCATTTGGTATTTCGACCTGATATTTTCTAAATATTAAGAATAGAGTGTATTAATATTATTACAGTCTGAAATGGACCATGATAATCTCTCTCAAAGAGTACAATATCTCACCCAAAGTGCATTCCCTCCATGAGCAATTTTATACAATAAAGACTGGAAATGGTTGAGATAATGCGCTACACTAGAAGAACACAAGAGCTTCCCTATAGATTACACCTGAAAATACAAAATCTATTCAATCTCCATGAAATACCTGAATGTCCTCTCCAAACACCAACTTGGATGGGAATCTTTCACCCTCGAAATTGGCTAAGTCAAGAAACTAGTCATCCACTAGCTCTCTCTCTTCAAAAATAAAAATTTCTCAAATGATCAAAATCCATTGTATTGGTTGATACCTATATTTTATAAACATCCTTAGCCTTATAATTTTACCAATCCATCTAGAAATTCAGTCCAATTCAAATTAGGGTGTGTGCTCAGGATTTGTCAGGTGTCCTCCCTTCCCTAGCCTTCCATCTTCCCCCAATTTGAGCAGGGACCGAGTGAGATTCCCCAACACACATGAGATCCTTCTTGGATGCTATGTTTAGGCCTGACATGTCATAATATTCAAATTTCATCCTTCAGGTCTACAATATGTCATAAATGTCATAAGATCTTCATCATTGGTGTCATAGATGTTAGGGAATCTAACCCAAGTGTCCAAGAAGCTCCAATTTGACTCTTCCTCTACCATGTAAGTTACATTTCCTTCCAAATTAAAACTATGATGCATATGGATAAGTGTATTATCCTTATAACTCATCCAAGAATGTTAGGCTTCCCATGGATTCAAAATTGCAAGAGGAGGATGCCATGTGGCACATAAATTCTAACTTGTGTGGGTCCCATAATCTCCATGTGTCTCCATGCTCCATTGCCACTTAAATTTTCTCTTTTATTTATTTAATTAGATCCATTATTAAATATTTATTCAATTATAAAGTATGAACATCATTTATTATATCTCTTATTAAAATTCTAAATGTATCCATCCAACCTAGGGAACTAGTAGGATTGATGGAATTATCCTGCTATGAAACTATTTGAATGGGGACATTACAGTCCTACCCACCCAAGATTGCTTGTCCTAAAGCAATTTCAGATTTGGATGCTGCAAAATATTCTCCTCTTCCCATGTGGCATCTTCACTTGGTAGATCCTTCCATTGTACTAAGTATTCTTTGATAGTTCTGCTTCTCAATCTCCTTTCCTTTGTCTTCAAAATCTTTTTTAGAACAAGTGTGAGCTAACCTTCATCATTCAAAGGAGGAGGTATTTCTGAAGTGACAATTTTATGACCAAGAGCTTTATTGAGACAAGAAGCATGAAATACATTATGGATTTTACTCCCTTCTGGAAGTTCTAATTCATATGCTACCTCCCCAATCTTGCAAACTACCTTGTATGGTCCATAGTATCTTGGTTTTAGATTTTATGCTCAATTATTTTTGAGATATGTTTGTTTATATGGACTAAACCTAAAATATACTAAATAATTAACCTAAAAGGTCCTTTCTTCTCTATGTCTATCTGCATATTGTTTATGCTAATTTTGGGCAACTTGCAAATTGCCTTTCAAAATATTTAAAATTTCTTGGCTCTCTTCCACCCAATATTTTTATTTTGGAGCTCTACTATCACCAAATATCATCTCAAAAAAGGTAAGTGCATAATAACCATATAATTCTTTGAAAGGAGACATCCCTATTGACATATTAAAAGTGGTGTTGTAGCAAAACTCACTTAAGTGTAGCCATTTTGCCAATACTTTTTGCTGCTCTCTCACATAGTTTCTTAGGTACCCTTCCAACCATTGATTCACTCTCTCTATTTTTAAATCAGTTTTAGGATGATATATTGTACTTGGATTCAATTGAGTTCCCACCAATCTAAAAATTTCTTGTGAAAACACACCCATGAATCTACTATCTCTATCACTCACAATGCTCTTGGGGAGCCCATGCAATTTGAAGATTTCTTTGAAAAAAATATCATCCACTTGTGCATCACTAAAATAGGATGTAAGAACAAATAAATTATTAATTTTTTTCATTCTATCCACTACCACATATATGAAATCCTTACCCAAATATTTGGGAAAACCGGTGATGAAATCCATTGAGATATTGTCCCATTTTTGCTCTAGAATGGGGAATGGTTGCAATAAACCAGCTGGGAATGTAAGTTTTGATTTCTTTTTCTGACATACCTTACATTAATTCACATATTTCTGAACATAATCCTTCAGTCCCTTCCAAAATATTTTTTTCCTTAATTTCCTATAAGTTTTGAAGATCCCCGGATGGCCACCTGATGGGGAATCATGTGCTTCTTGAAACATTTCGTACTTGAGCTTAGAATATTTAACCAAATAAATTATCCCTTATAATATATCATCCAATTAAAAATCCTATAGTTATCATCCCCATTTATTCCGTATAATACATCACAAGCAAATTTATCTTTGGCATATTCAACTAGTAGCATGTTTTTACAATCCTTGGCAATGTCCATGAGAGAAAAAGGTCATCGAGATAATGTATCTTCTAAAATTTTATTATTTTCTTTCAAATATTCAATATAAAAATAATAATCTAGAATATTTCTTACCCACTTTTGTTTCCTTTCATTCAGATCCTTTTGGGTGAGGAAGTGCCTTAGACTATTGTGGTCAATTTTCACCAGAAACTTGTTTCCTACAAAGTATTGTCGAAAATTGTCCAATGCATGAATGATGGACAACATTTATTTGTCATATATGGAGTAAATTTTTTCATGAGGCTGCAAAATTCTGTTATGAAATGCTACATAGTGTTGTCCTTTCTTTAGGACAACCCCCATTCCTCCATCTGAAGCATCACCATTCAGCAACAAAAGGATTAGAAAAATCAGGTAATTCAAGTATGGGACAAATACTCATTAACTCTTTAATTGTTTCTAATTTCTTCTCATCCTCTTCATCCCACTTGAAAGAATCCTTCTTATTCAAATCAGTGAGTGGAGAAGTCAACTTGGAGAACCCTTTCACAAACTTTCTATAATAGGTGCATATTCCAATGAAGCCTCTTAATTAGGTGATGTTTCTTGGTGATGGCCATTGTAATATAGCCCTGATTTTTCCCATGTGTACTTTCAATCCTTTCCCAATAATGTGCCCAAGATACAACAGTTCCTTCATCCCAAATTCACATTTAGACATCTTAGCAAACAAGGACTGTTCTTGCAAATTTTTCAACACAATCTCTAGATGTTGCAAGTGCTCTTCCCAAGTTTTACTGTAAATCAGAATATCATCATAGAAGACCAAAAAAACCTTCTAATCTTCTTGCAAAATATTATATTCATGGCTGTAGAATTAGTTAATCCAAATGGAATAACAAGAAACTCAAAGTGACCACAATGATATCAAAAAGCAGTCTTTTGCACATCTTCTTCCTTCATTTGAATTTGGTGATAACCTGATCTAAGGTCAATTTTGGAGAAATATTTGGCTCCAAATAGCTCATCCATGAGCTCATAAATCCAAGGAATAGGATACCTATTCTTGATGGTCTTCTTATTCAAAGATCTAAAATCTATACACATCCTCAAGTTTCCATCTTTTTTCTTTACCAACACTACTAAAGAAGCATAAGGGCTAGAGCTTGGTCTACTGAGTCCCAACTCTAAGAGTTATTGGATGGCCTTCTCAATATCATCTCTGAATTTCTTGGGATGTCTATAAGGTGGTATTTTAATGGGTGAAGTGCCCTCCTCCAAAACAATTTTGTGCTCAAACCCCCTATTACGTGGTCTACCATGTAGAAGATCTCTAAAAAAATTTTGATACCTTTTGTTATAGCGGATTTCACCACACTAGGTGAATCACACATTGTATGGCCTTCCCTTTTCCCGCTGCAGACTCATTAACCCCTTTGGACCACTTTATATCTTTTGATGTTACCTTAATCATCCCCAAAAAACATTATAATATTGATATACGCGGCTT
>LPNX010332761.1:0-13712 GCA_001517045.1 Pseudotsuga menziesii
CACATACACACATCTATTTGACACATAGACACACATCCCTATGTCTCCTCTTACCATTAGCACCCCCAAACCTATCTCTCTGACACACACACACAAGAATCCGTATGTCTCCCCTTACCACTAACACCCCCTAACCTATCTCGCTGGCACACACACACACAAATCCCTATGTCAGACCTTACCACTAGAACCCCCTAACCTATCTCTCTGACACACACACACACACACACATCCCTATGTATCCCATTACCACTAACACCCCCTAACCTATCTCTCTCTCTCTCTCACACACATCCCCATGTATCCCCTTAACCTATCTTTTTCTCACACACACATCACTTGAGTTGTAAGACAATATAGTTAGGCTGAAGAGAGGGGGGGTTTTAAGGCGCAAAGACTAAGGGACTGCTTGTTAATTCCACCTAAACCTTGAATGATCCCTCAGCTGTGCAACTAAATTATTAAATTCTCCAAAATTATATTATAGTAAAACGTGCACTCATTTTATGTGTCCAAAACGTGCCCCCGTTTTAGTTAACAATAACGTGTGCATGTTTATGCTCAGTATAAACAATAGCAGTCCCTTCCTGAGAAACACTCTAACACATTTCACACAGGTTTGATAGTCCGTGTGCAATTTCAGGTTACAGACAGTGCATGAACATTCTCTTCTTCACCATATTATCACACAAAATTGTTTTTGACATCAAGCATCTCCACCACAAGTTTCTAAGTATTGATTGGAGCATGGTATACATTGAGGAGAAAGAAATAAAGAATTAATTGAGCAAGGAGCAACATAAAGCATCTCCACCCTTGTTTTTCTTGCAATTGAGGAGCTAGCAAAGGAAACATTAACTTGGTAATTGTGGTGGATTGTGTAGACACAATTGAGCAAGAAACACAAGAAACAAACCAAGCTTGGGGAATTTCCCATTGAGGATCACCATTGAGCATCTCCACCATTATTTTTCTTGCAATTGAGGAGCTAGCAATGGAAACACTAACTTGGTCATTGTGGTGGAGTATGTATACACAATTGAGCAAGAGACAAACCAAGCTTGGGGAATTTCTCATTGAGGAGCACCATAGAGCATCTCTACCATTGTTTTTCTTGCAATTGAGGAGCTAGAAAATGAAACATTCTTCCCAATCTTCCCCTTAACTTTAGTATCTAGACACAATCGAGCAAGAAAGAAACCAAGCTTGGGTAGTCTCCCATTGAAGAGTACCATTGAGGAGGTAGCAAAGGAAACCATATATATCAATGACCATTTTGGTGATGGGAAACTCATGCAATCGAGTAAGAAAATCAGCAAGGAAGAGGATACCCAATGAAATCCTTGAAGAAATTAGAGAGAAGAAAAGAAATGACATGACCAATCGAAGACGCTCTATGGACACTCAACCAATTCGCATTGTTGAGGATGCCACAGTTCTTCCTACCAATCCACATCAAGAAAGACAAAAGAATTCACTCAAGGGGCCTTCGGTCTCCATACCAGTAGAGGAACGAGCACTGCATGGCACTAATCAAGGAGTAAAAAGAAGGTGCACATCAAGGCCACCTGAAACCTTTGCATATTTAATTGAATGTGGGTATACAAGTGAGGAAGTTAGAGAGAAGTTGAATGCCGAATGTATGCTCGAAGAAGAAAATGTTGTTCAGGTCACCCAAGAGGATTTCCAATTGCCACCATTTGACCGTCAGGAATATGCAGAAGGACATGAATCTCGTGTTCAAACGTTATACTGACTGGATGATATGGTACAGGGTGCATTTCCAACCTCCCTACCTCTATTAGCAACTTGACGCTGAATACTCCAAAATGTATATAGATTGATGAAAGTATCATTGGTTCGCTTGAAGGTACACTGTCTAAACGCAGTATTGCATATCAAGCTCAACATATACTTGTCAACTATTTTGATTCTAAATGTGATGGAGATAAATGTAGATTATTTATATCATTGTTAAAATCTAGCTCTATGACTATTGTTAGGAAAAACTTAAGGTTAAAGATGATAAACAATTTTGAACCATTTCTCATGTTGTTAGAAGTTTGGTAGATGCATTTAGTACTAATGGAAAGAAATCTCATTCAAAGGATCGCAATGCAGCTCATCGTGTGTTGTCACAATCAATCGTGAACAAAAGCACCAAGGATTTTCACCTTCTTAAGCCTACATCAAAACTTGTAGGATTGGATATCAAAGCACTCCGCAGGTATTGTTCTAGAAGAGAAGAACTTGACTTTGGTCAAACAGATGTCTGGTCCTTCGTTGGCAGGTTGTCACGCTCTAATATGAATCTCATTAATGCGGTAAAGGGACTGGTGCATGAGTTTTGGCATGACAATAGTATACCTTCATCCAACCAAAAATATGTACTAAAATTGAGAAGGGGTTCAAGGTATCGTGAGCCCCACATTAAACATTTTCATGACATGACACAAGCAGAATTATATGAGAGATTTAGGAATGAACATAATGAACTTAACTTGGACCAAAGATCCTCAGAGAAATGCAAACCATGGTATGTTAAAATAAAAACAACTCATAACACATGTTGTTGTCGATATCACATTGAGTAAAGTTATTATTGTGACACATATATACATATATTGTGTGTTTTACATAACACTCTTATGCAGGAATGCTCAACTACATTGCCACCGACATCATCTAGAGATTTTATCCATAGCATCTTGTGTAGAAGGACAGAAGGTTGCACATTTTATCAAAGGCCTTGCGTAGATAGGACATGCCCAGGGTGTGGTGGAATGGCATTTTTGGACAAATGCATACATGTCACCGATGAGAATGAACTTGGGAGACATGAAGTGAACTTGCAATAATTCAAATGTCACGTATGATATTGGTGGAGGGAATGAAAGAAAAAAACACAATTGGTCACCTCTCAGGTTAGTACTGAGTTCCTGATGAGTATTTTTTCCTTCATCTATTGCTACTTCATATATGTAACAACCTATTGATATGTACATATTTATTGTTGATCTACTAGGTACTGGTATGCAACTTCATGGAGGAATTCTTTGAAAAGACACAACACTATGTAAAGCATGTACATGTGGCTCGTTGGCAAGATGAGCAATTTAGAGTGTGAAGGGATAGATTTCCTATTAGAACTATATTATCAGTGGTCAATTTTGCGGAAAACTACACTCTTCAACCACAGAACGAGATTCAAAGTTAATATTATCACTCAAACCAGGTGAGCATAATGGTCCATATCACCTATAGACATGGGGAAAATAGTACTGAAGAGAAAAGGGTTATATTGAAGGAGTATAACTTTTACGTAAGTGATGATAGGTGTCATGAATTGGCTTTTGTACAACACAACTTTCAATTGTTCTACAAACACTTGGAGGATAACAATATACAGATAGAACAACATTGGATTTGGTCTGATGGTTGTGCAGGGCAATTAAAAAATTCTTGTGTCTTCCAATGGTTGTGTATTCTCCACAAGAGGCACAATGTGCCACATATTTGGAACTATTTTGAGACCAGAAACGGAAAAGGGGAACATGATGGAGAAGGTGCATGCATCAAGACTGCATTACATAGGAAAGAGATGAAATTCATAACTATTTCGCTCATCCGAGATGCAAAGACCATTGTTGCATGGTGTTCTTCAGTGATGGGGCAGGGAGCTAGAAGGCAAGAAGACCAATCATCTCAAAAAGCGCATGTACATAGATATTTTTTGGGAGGTGGTCGATGTAGATCAATCATACCTATATTAGTGCAAGACCGTCCAAGGAACTCATGCATTCCATTTAGTTAGGACGTCAGACAATGCTATAGTTGAAATGTGGACAAGGAAACTCTCTTATTTTTGTTATCCATGTAGCAATGGTGAATGGGACAACTGTGAATCCATAGATTGGGTTGAAAGATAGGATCGTGTATTACTCCGCATTGGTTGACAAACAACTGCAGATTTATCTAGTTGGATGAGGGCCAGTTGAGTATTTCACATGACTATGACCACATTTCAAATCTCATACAACCAGGTTCGACTATTATGTTGATATCTTTGAAATGTTTGACGACTAGTTGTGTTTATTTAGCCGACTCCTAGGTGTGAACTTCATTTTATGCAAGGAAAATATAAGCAGTGGTTTCCCTGAGAGATAATGAATGGTACACTGAATACTAGTTGGCACGTTGCTTCCATGGGAAGAAGACCCTCATTGTCTAATTAAGTGACTCTGAGGGCACTGATTTTCCAATTGGGTCGATGGTTATCAAAGGAGGATATTTGACACACGTTGCCCATGCACTAAAGAAAAAAGGTTATGTATTTGAATATTATAGACCAGGTCAAATTGTATACCATTATACAAACTTAGTTATTGGCTCAAACCTCCAGCTGCAAACAATACCAAACAAGAACTCATCAAAGTCACGATACTTGCTGCCTTACTCCGAGCACGAGAGGCTAAAGGATACCGTTGCTATTAGAGGTGATCCCGATGGTCTAGTCAAATGAACACAAGTAGGTAGTTAGGTATGTGGTAGTCAGATATTTTGGTTTCATGGTCTCATTGAATATTTACAGTTTGATAGATTGAGCACTTGATAGATTGATAAATTCAATAGACTTCTACAACTTGATAAATTGCACCTGAGCTTCATCATGGATTTGTATTATTATATTGATACTTACATGACTCATCCCTTATAGCCCAAGACCATTATCTACCACTCTATCTGGGTTATTTCTATTGCATTTGCCTTGAATCTCAAAGTTGATCCTATAAGGACATCTCCTTGAATCCGATAATTATCTCGTTGACTCCGATAATTTGTTTCTCCATGGGAGCCGTGACGTTAAGGAGTGGTAATCCTAGCCTAATAACCATTTCCAATCCTAGCTTACAAACCCTATATCCAATCCTATTAACTCAAGTTTGCACCGTAAACCATATTTTGCATTCTAAACCATAGAAACCATAGTTTGCTCAGTAAGGGAATGTCAAATTTTTTCACATAGGGGTCAACTTTGCATATTCCTCGATTGTGAACATGTGGCTATCATTCCCACATGGGACCTGCCTAAACCTACCTAAACAAATGACTGAGACATGAGTATTGAAAAGTAAAGAGAGTGCTACATTTGAAGCTAAAGAAAAATTCTATCCTTGGGGAAAAGGATCATTCAGGACAGTCGGTTATTGGCCTTTTAGCAACTTCTGAGCTTGGTCAATAAGGGGACACTGATGGTTCGGGTGATCTTCATGGTACAAATTACATGGGAATTTCACCTTCTTCTTTTATTTTTTTCCCCCATTAGCATTGTCTATGGGTTTTTGCTTGTTTTGGTTTCCCTCACCTTTCTTTCCTTTCTTCTTTTTCCCACTGGGCTACTGATTTTACTTTTGAGAGGATTGTGCAAAAAAATTTGCATTCTGGGGTGAGGGGGTAGCCTTTGCTACCTCCGTCGTAGAATGTTTTATGGACAACTCATGGAGTTGTTTAGCCAAACACTCTATAGTGGGAGATTTCACAGAACCAACCACACCATCAGTATGGGTCTAGGATTAGGTTTCTCTACATTATGCGTTGGTCTCTATGCATCATGAATGATCTCATATAAAATCCCAGATTGAGAATATATCAAATCTAGTTGCTGGGCCCTCAGGATAGCCTCTTCCTAATTGGTCACTCCTGAAGTAGATACATCCTTGATATATATGGTGATAGGGATTTAAGGAACCATTCTAGTAAAAAATCGGGAGGAATAGTGGCTTTGATAAGGCTCTTCCGTCTTCTCCACTCTTGGATGTGATTCGAAATATGAGTGGCCTTGTCCTGCCAAAAGGTAGACAACAAGTCTGTCCCAAAATCATATCAGACAGGAAGTTGGAAGTGACTAAGGAATACATTATCCAAGTCCCAAAAACTATCAAACGCAGCAGAAGGAAGTTCAATGTACCATTTTGTTGCGGTACTGGTAAGAGTTATTTGGAACAATCTCAACCGAACTGTATTTTCGTTCAGTGAGTTGGAAGAGCACCACAAATGGAAAGTGGTGACATGAGCTCCTGGATTATCACCAACTTTGCCTTCGAATTTTGGGATATCCGAGTGCAGCTTGGTAGGAACGGGTGGCTAGGAGGAGTTATGTCTCACTGGCTCATTCATTAGCTTCAAAAAGTCTGGCAAGTTTAAAGTTTCTAGGAAAGGAAGCTTGGGTCTAACCGAAGCATTAAAAGTACCATCTTGGGGATTAGAGGGACTTGCCCCCATGTTCCCAGATGTGAAGGAGGGGTTGCCCCCTGCTGCCGGTTGCGAAGTGGTCGGGCCACTTTGGAAAGGATTCCACCCATAAGCTAGTGTATTTTTTATGTGTGGTGCATTGTATGAGGTTCAAGGTGCCCCAGTCGAAGCTGGGGTTTGGAACACAGTAGCAGGTATCCCTCCACTAAAAAGAGAGAAAGGAGAACTCGTGAAAGGAGATGAAACCAGAGTTTGAAAATCTTGACCATAAGGATTAGGGTTTTCGAACTGCATCCCTACATATGTGGGTGTTGGACCTACATATGGAGTGGATGGGGGAATGTGCCCCCCATTCCAAGGAAAACCCTCGAAAATGACGAGGATCCTATAGGACCACTCTGAGCAGTGTGTGCGAAGGAAGTAGGAACAGAAGGTACACTAGGAATCCTAGTGACCACTCCACCAAAAGTACCTGCTAAATTTTTGGGAGTCAATGGTTGAACCACCCTAATAGCTGGAGTTAAAGGTGTAGTAAGTATACTTGTTCTAGGGACACCAACCGGTGGAGGTGGCACCCCTTCAGCTGGAGCGGCTGAGGTGGATGTAGAAGAACTTTCTCCTGCAGTAGACATTAGTCTTCCCAGAGGGACACCAATCATGGGTGAATTGAAAGGAGGAACCTAGACAATCACAGGATCATTTAGTTCAGTTAGAGGTGAATTAAAGTTCCTTGCAAACTCGTTAGCCTGCAAGTATTCTATCTCAACTGTAGTTAAATGAAATTGGTTTTCCCTAAGTTTTGGTTCACCCAAAACTTCACTAACTCCAATCGGTTCGAAAGAATCGTTCGTGTCTAATCTCTACCTTTGAGGGGGAGGGGGAGGTTCCATTGTAATAAGTGGAGGAATGTTTTGAAACCTTTGTGACCTTTTGACAGATTGGTCCTCCACGATTCTAAATTTGACTCTTCACACCTTAAGGTTGGCTAAAACAAAGACAAACAACAGAGCAATCACTACAAAATTTCCTAAAGTCTCAACAATCACAAGGGGTATAAGATATGCTTTCCCGAAGAAAGCTGAGAGATAGTTTCTTGGTGTCCTTGAAGAGGTTCTTAGGCACAAGCAGAGGAATCACCCACCACCCTCCTACACTTTCAACAAGGGTTACCTTCCGATCCCATCCAAGGTCAACCAAAAATAGCCTTTCGGTTTACCTGTGTATAAACCCTAGATTTCAAAGAGACTAAAGGCTACCTTAAATATATCAATAGTCTGGGGGGACAGTCGCAAGCCTAGTTCGTACACATGGGAAGGGTAGCAAAGCCTGAAACTCTGTCTAGGACAGAATCCCCAGATGCGCAAAAACCTTGGTCTACGTTTTGACAAGGAATCGAATGGTATCTCCTTAGTCCAAGCCTCCACGTGCCCTCGTGCTTAACTCTCGTTTGAGAGGATCTTCCCAGATACTACCAACATAGAGAAGGATTTACCTATCGATTGGCCAACTACGTCTAAATTTAAACACTTGTGGAGAGTTTACACTTCCTATCCCAAAATTCTAGCCTAAGCTAGTAGGTGTATGACCCTATAAAACAAAACTTACTAATAAATTTTAAATTATAGCGTTCATTTTAAGGGTTGTTCTTAGTTAGAGGGTAAGTGGCATGAATGACTATGATATTATAGACTCGATAAGAAAAGTAAAAAAGGTGTACAAAATGAATTCCAAAACAAATTACTACTACTTAAAACAAGCTTCTTTTCTTTTTGTAAATATGAGCTAATGAATTTACAACTAAGTATAAGAAGACTAAGACTTGTTTTTGTAATTTTTGAAATTTTATTCAAAAATACTGAAAAACTACTATATGTAACTAAATGCAAAAGTATCAAATGTTTTTTTTTTAAATTCTTCAAAAAAATTACCATGCACCTAAATGCAAATTTTTTTATGTTTGAATAATCAGACCATAAAGAAAGCAATATAAAGTATAGCGGATTTGCAAAAACCAAATTCAAGCACTTAAGGAGGAGACTTGGAAAACACCTAACTTGGGAAGAATCAATGAATAAAATCCATTGAAAACACTAAAGGACAAGTGACAAACTGATACTACCTGAAAGCAGCACAGAATACAAGGTATCCAAAATCCTGATCACTGACTCAGATACACAACATTGTACGTATCACCCAAATAGGAGAACCCACTTCAAATTGCTAAGTGCAAGAAAAATCAAACAATAAAACTCACAGGCTTGATAAAAAGTGCAAAGCATGGTGTACATGACTTTCAGACTTACAGGAATATGCCAACAATAGAAGAGCCTCAAGCAGAGAAAAATCCAAACAAGACATGGACAAGCAACCCTCCCTAGAATTTTGTGCGGCTAAAAGACATACATGACTGTCTTATAGAGCAACCTGCGTACTGTACGTGACTGTCTTAGAGAGAAACCTACGTATACAAGTTGCTGTACGCAACTGTGTAGGACAACAACTCGCGTATAGAAAAAAAAAAAATTCAAAAAGAAAAAATGACATGGGTCTCTGGACACACTACTGCAAATCAAAATCAAGATAGACAGCTGCACACAGAATCAGAGCAAAGGCTGGGCAAGTATCTATAGGACTAACCCACAGCAAGCTGGACTCCCCAGCGGAGTCACCAATTCTATTGTTCAGGGTTACCAACTTACTACTAACTTGCAGACAATCAGCTTTACTAGAGAATGGAAAGGGAATAGGAAGAAAGTCTTGACTTACCCGATTACCGACGGTTGATCCAAGCTTGATCTTCTCCTGCTTCTCTTCTCTCCAAATATTCTAGGGATGCACCTCTTTCACCTGTAAAGAGAAAATCCTTCAAGTAATATCTCATGCATATATATATATCAGAGGTTAGATAAACAATATATCAAACATATAATCAAATACGTTCATTAACCAAAATACACGAAATAAACTCAACACAAGATTGGAAGAAGTATTCTCTTTATTAACAATCAGTGAATGAGATAAGAATACAACCCAGCTTCTGAGACAAGGAATCCTCTGCAACCAAAGGACTTTGAGTTCTGCTGCTCCAAGATTTTTGGAGATATACCACTAGCATAACTTTGCTCTCCAAAATTGATTGATTAGTCCCTACCCCAAGGCCTCTATTTATACTTTGGGAAATAGAGTGGTTTTGAAGGTTGGGGTGGTTGAAACAATTGGGATAGTTATGGATTAGGGCCCAAATAATCTCATTTAATCATGTTTTATATTTTTTAAAGCCAAACTAAGATGTATGCGACTATTAATATAGGAAACCCGCGTATGACACACGAGTTTCTCGAAGGAAACCCGCATACACTGGTGTATGCAGTTGCAATGCAAATACTCACATATAATACGTGATTTGCATTGCAGATAGTCACATATGCAACTCAACACTTAGAAAAAATATATAGCAAGCTGGTTTGAGGGTAAATGCATCCCAAGTCATGCCATCTATAGTGTTTTGGAAAAATTCAATCCTAATTTGTCCTTTTGTGTACCAACATAAAGAATGTCAGCACTAGGATAGAGAAATTCCATTTGGGTTAATAACACATGCTTTCATGACCCACTGGAACCTCGTTTTGATGCACGGTTTCCATTCTATGCCTCGGTTAGGGATTCAACAAGTGTCCTTGAAAGCCTGTAGGAGGTGGGATTCAACATGCAATAGAATGATGGTTGTTGCTTGGATTGACAAACCGTCGACTCTGTTGGATTTAGGACATTGGGATAGTGCTAAGGTGACCCTTTGATCTAGGTCCATGGACAAGGGATCATTTTTTTTGTCAATTTTGGAAACTAGGGTTTTGCTCAGTAAGTGAATCTCCAATTTTTGCACATAGGGGTCAACTTTGCAAATTCCTTGACCGTGAATGTGTGGCTAGTGTTCCCACATGGAACCTACCTAAAGATGCTTGCATGACCCACTGAAAACCCATTTTGATGCATGGTTTCCATTCTATGCCCTGAGTAGGGATTCAATAGGTGTTCCTGAGAGCCTATAGGAGGTGGGATTCAACATGCGATAGAATGATGCTCGTTGCTTGGATCGACAAACCATTGGCTCTGTTGGATTCAGGACATTGGGATAGTGATACGAGAGACCCTCTAATCTGGTTCCATGGACAAGGGGTCATTTTTTGGTCAATTTTGGAAACTAGGGTTTTGCTTTGTAAGGGAATGTCAAATTTTTGCACATGGGGGTCAAATTTTTATATTACTCGATCGTGAACATGTGGTTAGTGTTTCCATGTGGAACATGCCTAAACATGCTTGCATGACCTATCAAAATCCCATTTTGATGCACAATTTCCATTCTATGCCCCAAGTAGGGATTCAATAGGTGTCCCTGAAAGCCTATAGGAGGTAGGATTCAACGTGTGATAAAATGATGGTCATTTCTCAAATAGACAAGCAGTCGACTCCATTGGATTCAGGACATCAGGATAGTTCCATGGGTGGCCCTCTGCTCTGGGTCCATGGACAAGGGATCATTTTTTCGGTCAATTTTGGAAACTAGGGTCTTGATCAGTAAGTGAATGTCAATTTTTTGCACATAGGGGTCATCTTTGCAAATTCCTTCACCGTGAACATGTGGCTAGTGTTCCCACATGGAACTTGCCTAAACAAGTTTTCATGACCCAACGAAAGCCCATTTTGATGAACGGTTTCCATTCTATGCCCCGAGTAGGATTCAACAGGTGTCCTTAAAAGCCTGTAGGAGGTGGAATTCAACGTGCGATAAAATGATAGGCGTTTCTTAGATCGACGAACCGTCAACTTCGTTGGGTTCATTGGGATAGTGCTAGGGTGGCCCTCTACTCCAGGTCCATGGAAAATGGATTATTTTTTTGTCAATTTTGCAAACTAGGCTTTTCCTCAGTAAGTGCATGTTAAATTTTTGCACATAGAGGTCAGCTTGAAGGTGATTGTAGATCTTCCCCTCTTGAAAAAATACTTGTTGCAAACTATTATTCCATGTGTAGCTGTTGAGAAATTTGTTACCTATTGTGAGGTTTTGAACTTGACTTATTTCCCATTATTGTCAAGCAAGAAATATTCTTTGTTTTTGTTTTAATCAAGACGAAAGGAATTTCCAATCTCTATGTGGAGGCGAATTGATCTTAGGATCTTGAATATCATTCATGAGACTGGAAATTCGAAAGAAGGTTGTTTCCCATATTAATTTAGGTTGGTCATCCAAGAGATGTGAGCATTTGTATGATGAAATGCAGGAGGAGAAAATGTCATTGCATCAGTAACCATGTAATGGAACATTTTTATGTTTAGAAATAAGTGGCCAACCTACGACACCATTATTACAATATATATATATATATATATATATTCACACTACGAATGTTTTTAATAATACTCCATAAACATAAATTTATAAAACAAGAGTCAAAATAGTACTTTTCTAATCAATTTAAACTATAATAAAATCACACATACTTGTTGTCTCTTCCAAAGTTGTTCCTCGAGGCCATTCATCAAATGCCATGCACATTAACAAAATGATAAAATAATGTGCAAGATATTTTCATAACCATTATTTTGAATGAACCTTATAATACTAGGATACTTTTAGGTTTGATGTGTATCCCATGTATTCTTTAGATGAAAGACATCATGCCAAACACTAATTTTATTTATGTAGACCACATAGGTGCATCACTTAGTTGTGTCAACTTCGTGCATCCTTTAAAAGTTTGTTAGGTTGTTAAGTGGGTAAGGTGCTTTTGTATTGCACTTAGTTTGATCGGTTTCTTAGCTGTGCTGGGTGTTTATGTGTATTAGGTATATTCCATCTTTGTGAATACAATTTAACATTGTTAATATAACATTGTATATGCAATTGGATCATGGTAAAAAACAATTTAAATGTACATTTTTGTCATTACGTAATATTGTAATTGTGCATTGTTCTCAAATTTATAACTAATATCTCCATGCAATCGTAAAATCTATAAAAAAATTGGGAACATTTCACATAGAAACATTCTTGGCAACACGTGTATAATCACACTTAAAAGACTAAACCATGAAGATCTCAAGATCCTTGATATGAAATATTTTTTATATCATGAAAGTTATTATACAAAAATAGAAGGACGATCTATGGCCTGTCAATGTACATGTATCAAAAACATCTATCAATGTACATGTATCAAAAAAATCTATGATGTATATATTTGAAAACAAAAGTACATCTGTCCTGGACCGCACCCCTATACTATAACTCCGGATTGTACATAAAAATACATATTTTTCCTTGACTAACACATCAAAAATCTAACTTTCTCTTGTTTTTCCTGGAACCTGATGCTTGTTGCCTCTTTCGATGACCACTCTGCATCTCTGGCGACTTCAAATCAATGAAAATATTTCTTGATCAGGTAACTAAAATAGCACTGTCCAGCAATAACAAAGTTTGAAAATTTAAAATATGACTCAATTGCACATAAAACAAAGACTCACTGCATCCATTGGGGGTATAGGTGCCTCTGATGTCCTCCTCCTTGGAGAGAGTCTCTCTACAAAACTTCTCCGCGAATAAAAAAATATGTCAATTATCTCAAGAATTATCAACATGTACATGAATGAGAAAGTACTAATCAATTATGTAAAAAATGAACATCTCACCAAAAAAACCATTTCTAGGGGAAGATGATGGGACTCTTTAGTAGTAAGAGGAGCTGTAGCTTGAACATCAACCTCAGTTGCATGCACTAATGGACCAAGGTGTGGCTACATTCACCAAATGATAAAAAAGTTAGGCATCATGCATGTCCATAAACAATACAAATGAACTGTACAATTACAAATATTCAAGTAGATGTACCTTAGTGTGAATTATCACTATTGTCGATGCAACATTGACCGCAGCATCAACAACCCCACTAAGTTCTGGCACAGATGACTCTAGTTCCTGATGTTGTAAACATGCGAAAATAACATTAAGAAAAACTAGTTGTGAAGTGAATTCAAATCTAACCAGCAATTGCCATTGGAAGTGTGTACATTACCATGGGATGAGTAGGTTGATCCTTGTGCACACCCGTTCTTTTCAAGGAAGACGATCGTCTGGTGTAAATAACCCCCTTATCTACATTTGGACTACGGGGAGATCCAAACCAAAGAGTTGGTGCAAGGATTTGCGATGATGTATGTAGTCATAAAGTGTTACCATAGTTAGACATGGATTTGAATGGATGGAATAATATGTACTGAAAAACTAACATGTTGTAATATACTTACCCCTGCATGAGACATATCTCCCCCATGGGAGTGACCGCTTCCATTAATTTCTTTCCCCTCTTCATATGCTGATAGCATCTGCAAGTTTAAAAATTATAAATATTAGCAATCTATAAAGGAGTGTACAGTAAGAAATTTAAATAATTCGAACAAGA